>VOMN01085566.1:0-29596 GCA_014899125.1 Orchestia grillus
TAGTGGCACACAGCAGTGACTGCAGCAGTAGTGGCACACACACAGCAGTGACTGCAGCAGTAGTGGCACACAGCAGTGGCTGCTGCAGCAGCAGTGGCTGCTTCAGTGGCTGCAGCAGTAGTGACACACAGCAGTGCCTGCAGCAGCAGTGGCTGCAGCAGTAGTGGCACACACACAGCAGTGGCTGCAGCAGTAGTGGCACACACACTGCAGTAACACCACGTGACCCCTCAGCTTAGGTCAACGAACGGCGGCGGCAGCTCCCCCTCCCCAACGCCCCCTGCCTTCACTCTAGTCCCTACAGTCGTGACGCGAGTGTGCGGGAGTCGCTGCTGCCTCGGACATCATATTTTGACGCCAATAGCTCAATTCTAACTCGAGCTGGCTTAGTGCATGATTAATTTATGCACCCACTCCTGAGGTCGTTTTTTGGAGTGCTCGCACACGTATATGGGGTACGAACACACATGTATATGTGCACGTACATGCGCACACGTATATATGCACGCACACGCATATGTGTATACGCACACGTGAGTTAGTTTTTTTTTTAGTACACGCACATGTATTTGTGTGTTAATAGAGTTAACTGGCCAGTCTAATTTTTTGGCAGCTCCATCGATGATGAACGGTACGGCGACGATGCCTGCGCTTAGCAGCCAATATATATATATATATGATTATGTATAATTATAGATGCCCTGGCGAGAAAGTTAGACTGGGTGACGCGGAATGACAGCATTATCACTGTTGTAATTATTAATAAACATTAATGTGTTTTTAGGCTATATAAATTCATCCCGCTAGGTTTGTTAAACACTACGTGGCACACACACTCGCGCCACGACACCTGAAAGAGTTAGAAATGATGAGGTCAACCGGTGTGGAATACGACGAATTCGTGAGTTCACAGCAGACATCACAGCTCGCCCTGACCTCCCGCACTAGGGAGTTGGCCAGCATGTTCTCCCATGGAAAAAGCCTGATAATATCGGGATCCAAAGAATTTTATGATCAATGTTAAGAACATTTTTATTTAGAAAACTTGCATTTAAATCCAATGTCTTTAAAGTCTCTTTGATTTTTACAATTGCCCTCTAAATACATAAGTTCTAATTTGGACAGTGAATTAGAATAAATATTCCGATTTGCGTTGCTTAACTGCGAGAAATGTTAAAGAATAAACTAAAAAAAATAGTCGATGTTGTAACAAATTTGCGCAACAGCACACAATATTTTTATGTTCTCGCTCAAAGTATGAGAATTTCACTACAAGACATCAATGCTAGAAAATGTTGCGGGTGTATTTCGGAGTTTCTGTTGATGAAAATAAGCAAAGTTTAAGAGGTTACAGATGAATCAACAAAGCTCTCATGGTTCGTTCTCGCTCGCTAACGCAGTTCGATCTCCTTGGAAGCCGAGGGCGCTCTTGACACTATCTTACTATCAGTATCATCGATCAGTTCACTGCGTGATAAAACGGTCAAATAGTTCATAAACATTTTAATAAAGACTTGTATAAGTTTACCTATACAAAGCTACTTTTTAATGTATCTTACTGCATTAGTTCGCGGTGATGCTGGCCCTTAGGTTGTGGGAATAATGTCATCCTGAAGCAGACGTCATGAAAGCAGAATTCCAAGAGCCGTGACTCACTATGACTGAGACCTCTTCGAACCTTTCAGATCCACCTACATATTTACAGCTCAAATGAGACTTTTTTTCTATTGCAAAACATCAGATCTGTGAACTTATTCAGTAGCTGAGTAGTTAGTGAAGAGGAAGAAATATTTCATAACTTCAAGACTTCTTTTATAACTTCTTCTTCTTCTGCTTTTTCCCGGTATGATTAATTAGCCCATGCACAACCTGTAAGTTGACACTCTCATAACTGCAAATCAAACTTTCCCTTTAACACAAAAACGCCAATATCCATGTGCCATTTTCAACATACGTGCAAGTGGCTACTCTTTTTTTTAGTTTAGAACATATTCCATTTCGAAGGGAACACCTTCATCGACAATGAGCTCTCTCACTACCAACAACCATTCGTAACCAAACCAGGCATCATGAATGCATCCTTCAATATTTCCGAGTCATCAATGCCAGGTTTGTTAAGTTCATTTTCAACGAAGTTTCTGTGGTGCGAATGTTTTACAACGCACTGCCGCAACGAGATGTGAATAAATTTAAGCGCCCGCTCGATGATGTATGGCTATAGTGATCTGGCAGCCAACTCTCCTTTTGTCTCTCTATCTGCGCCGTACGCATCTCTGTCACGAGGAAATAAAGTATGGGCTTGGGATCGAAAAATGTTTAAGACTCAGAAGCAATATCACAGTCAAAATAAAAATGCTCTTCGCTATCAAAGAAATGCACAATGCTTCTTAATGAGAGACTATATATTTTCTCTTATTTCTTAACCCACACTCCAATCGAGAAAAGTTAAAAAAATCAAGTACGAAAATTGTTCATTGAATAAAAAGCGCCGAGCGCTTCTTCGCGTGTAGGTAGAAGCACCATTTTGAATTCCTTATTTATGATTAACTGCATGTTATAAATGTAGGGTCGATAAACACGGTTCTCATTAATTAACTGCATTTCAATCGTTCAATATTTTACTACCCTACTTTAACACTAACATATACTTTAAGCATTTAAATTCAAAAGTGCAACACGGCGCTTGATTCGCGTAAGAAAACATTCAAGCCCTGAACATTATAAACTCAACATAATGCTCCGTTTCGCTCAACACTGAAAACGGTATATCTGTGGATAATTATTTTTCTCTAGACTTATTTATTAACACAACGACTTATCAGATCAGATGTATAAAGCTCAATTCACAGCGAGTTGAGCCGATGTCTCCCATACAGCTCCGCTCAGCAACAAATGTGCCTGAAATATCACGCTAGTTTGGTCCGAGGGTGTATTGACCGCTGCGGCCATGTAACACCGATCAAAATGAGCCACCAGACTATGTACATAGATAGTCGCACCACAGCTAGGCTATTTATCTATAGTTTACACTCAGATCGATGCAGTTATGTCTTCAGTGGCTCTTTTTTTCGCGTGTTATGTCCTCAATCGTGAATGAATGGTTTTCCTTCACTTTTGAATTGATTACTTCTTGAAGAAAAAGAGCGGAAATCTAGCGCCAGAAAAGGCTACTGACGCATCACGCAAGGCAGCTTCACAAGGCAAGCGCAAAGATATCGGTTTACCGTATCCGGCTCAACTGAGATAAAAGATAACTTGATTTTCTTTTATTAAATAATACTTTAGTTCAAGAACAGGATTTCGTCGTAAACAACGTCCATAAATTGATAGCAAATCTCGGTTGTTACTCATTGAGGCACATAACCGACGCTCTAAATGGTTCACCGAAATCCACTGCCTATAGGTAGAAATCGCTCAAGAGTGAACTCCAGTGCGAGTTCAATCGGAACGTCCATTTAACTGCGACCCTAGTAGCTCCGACTCGGATGCATTGCATGGTGTGACACCAATTACTGACACTAAAACGTCGAGTCAACTGCCACCAGTTTTACATTAAAATTACTGCCATTGCTGCCAAAGATAGAGTCAGTTAATGCTACAAGTATTCACTTTTTCGGGCGTTGACTAACCATTAGTATACATATACACCGTGACGTAAATGAACATTGCCATGTTGGTCATATCAATAAATAGATACAGACAAACCAACGAAGTACGAACAACAACTGCCCCTCGAGTGTCGCAATGAAGGATGATCTAAAAAAGTAATCTAAAACTGACTGTTTTGGACAAGAAATTCCAAGCCCCACGGAATGGGCACCTGGAAATCTACTCAGGACATTGTTGGCAACGAATTCTGCAATTCGTAAGGCCTTAAAAGCATCAGAAGTGCATCGAGGAATGAGATAAAATTAAAAAACAATTAATTGATGAAACATTTTTCAATAGGCTTAAAGAGCAATCAACGGTAGTAATAGTACGTTCACGAGAGCGGTAGTTTGAAAACAGAGAATAATCTGATTCAACTTTATACGGCCAAATATTTGCATTTTGAACATAACTTTCAATACGACATTTGGGATTTGAAACAAATCTGGAGTACAGTTTGTGCAAACGGTTCCAAAAATACGTTGTCGCATCGAGTTAGCTTAATATAATAATATAAAACAAATAATAATATACTCTCAGTTTTATTCTAACGCAGGAATTAAAACTTGAAACATACTAGCTTTTACTTGGCCTTGTTTTAAGCTTTGTTAGAAATTCGTCAAAAAGTATGCTATTGCTCTAGGAATCAATACGTATTTTGTAAACTAGAATGTAAAACAATTCCGGATTATTACGATACAAAATTAGGCTGACTACTGGCAAAAGACGCCAGCACGTTTAACTTTGATATTTTTTGTAGCTGGTGCTTACACGTAACTTGGTCGACACATGGGATGGACGTTCTTCAAGGTTAATGCCATTAAGTCCACACTTTGAATACTTCCACACTCTCAAAAACTGATTCACGGGTCTGTGAGATAGAGGGCGACTGAAATCCAGGGCACCGCCAGGAAATGTTCGTAACAAAGCCGATTAAATAAAGCTCCATGCCGAGACTATTTAGCCGAAACGCACTGGCGACAATCAACTGCAATTAGAAGCGACGTTGACCGATCGCTCGTGCTGTTCAACGGGGCCTACGCACGCACTAAATCTCTACAAGATGATTCTGTAATTTAACAGAATTATCACGAGTCTTTCACAACTCGCTTTGAAGTTTGTTTCCACTGCTATCATGAGAAAGATTATGCTATTGCATTACCATGTTATGTGTAGTCTAAAAATAGCGTCGTACCTCACATTTTAAATTGATCTGAAATTGTCGCAGTCCCGATTTTTCCCCCCACTGATGATGCTGGCCTACATTTCGATAACGACACGTTGGTGTGTGTCCCAACAACGGTTGGTGCTTGAAAGTGATTGCCGGTAATCGACATCGTATTACACTTCTGCCAAAACACGGTCGTCAAGGAGAGGGTTTGAGAGTTTTGTTTTGTTCTCGAAAAGACTGTTCAGTGAGTCGGAGGCTGGTGGGCTACTGCACTAACCTTCGAGCTGAACACATTTACAGGGCAAGAAGGTCACTTCAAGATCCGGATTGGAATTTTGTACGAATGCAAACATGCAGTTAATGTCGATGCAGTATAAATTGCACTTACTGACTTGCTTCTTATGCCGTCATATGTGAGACATACATGAGAACAGCATCGATTTCATAAATCATAAAATGTTCTGGTATAGATTTTTCAAGATGTTTGACGATTTTGCTGATTCAGAAAGATGATTCAAAAACTCTATCGGTACATTCCCAACTACGGCAGTGAGAGTTCCAACGCAAATAGACTCATAATAACACAAGATTTTAATGATATGTCATTGAGATTGATGCAACCAGTATTACAAAATTGCTGCTGACACTCTGTACACTTACAGTACATCGATACAAACTGTGTTACCAATGCCGATACTGCAAGTACCTATTCCATAACCTTCAATGTTACTACACATTTTTTTAATGTTTCAATGTTACAACATTATTAATGCAGGGGTGAGTACCGAGTGCGGTATTTCTTGGTTGACCCCAAGGACGATGCGGCACAAACGTCGACAGTCACCGCAGCATCAATTTCGATCAATACTCCGATCCTCATCACCGAAGTAAGTTCTACAACCTTCATTGTGCATACACTGGAAGTGCCAATTCCAGACAGTCATTACAATCTTAATCAATTCCAGACAGTCATTACAATCTTAATTCCAGACATTGCACACAATTCCGCGAAAGGTCGATCATTCCGTTCCGACTTTCAAAGGAAATGTCCTAACCTTCCCCAGCCCTGCTGTGCTAACCTCACCCAGCCCTGCCGTGCTAACCTCACCCAGCCCTGCCGTGCTAATTATGTAGTTCACACGCACTTCTCGCTCACTGAGGGACCTTTGAACTTTGGTACCATAACTCCAGTTAGCAACGATTGCAATCAACTAAAGCGAATTAGAACTAGTGGATTGCTCACACTTCATTGTCATTTCGACCTGTTTTCTCCCTACATAATTCCTCTTGAGTTAGTTAGTACTTGTCCAGCTGAGCAATTACCTTTACATTATGATTTTACTCTAAAAGATTGCAGCAACGTGTAGAATTGCCCACAACGGAAACTACAAAGGAACATCACTGAAACGTTAAGAAAGAAATGAACCACGAGAAATGCTTCAAATTTTACTATGAAAAATAAATTCCTGTTGTCTCACTTCTCGTACGGTGGTGCAACAGTAATGACATCAGCGTGGTGACTGGAGTGCACTCACTAGTCGATAATAGTATATGGAATTCAGGAATGTTTGGGGCCCTCTTGGCGTCGCAGAGCACTCCATGGCTGTCGTGCAGCTGCATTGAAGAAGGAGGCTAACGGAGCACCTCAGATGATATTTCATGCATCGCACCTGCCTCACTGAAATTAAACTTGTTTACGGTGCAAAGTTCTTCACAAAATTTACCTCCTAATGATGCATTTTCCACAGAGCAAATTTGCCAGTATGTACTCGTCTAATATAGCATTCTAGGAGTACAAAAAGCTATTTTCTGATAGTATCCAGAGAGCAGTTTGCAGAGTACAGGCAATATATTGTGGACTACAGTGCTAACAAGTACAAGATAGCTAGTATTCAAGTGATAACTTTACTATTTTCTTTTTCGTAGCAGTGCACAGCAAACAGTATTCTTTGGCAATGCAGTGTGCTCTAGCGAGTACCAATATGCGTAAGACGTACAGTACATAAACACTCTGGTGCAAGTGTGCTATGTACTTGTTAATATTAGCGTAAAGCTTTTTGACAGGTGTTCTCACGCCCCAGAACTGCCATGCAGCAGTTTTGTGGGTCAGTTACCCCCGGCATGAAACATCCATCTTTCAAATCAAAAGTTTGCTACCTTTGCGTACAAAGAAAAACTCAAGGTAGATGCTCAATCTCATAAAGTCTACGAACAGGCGCACGGAGCAATAGATTGAATTGCTAGTTATGAATTATGTGGCGCACCTACTGACACATACTGTATAACGTGTAGTTTTTTAATGAGACCCAAAAGAGGATAAGCTCTACAAAATGTGGAAACCAATAGTAAAGTAAAGAACATTTCAATATCCTTCTGAAGGAAGGGAGTACGAAATCTGACATGCCAGAAACTGTGTATGTCTATCGAATGTAAAAATAAACATATTACTTTAGCAAAGTTGTCAATCAAATTCAAATTGTGAGCACATGTCCCAGACTCAAAGATTAAACTCATTTTTTGATTCAACGTTCGCGTTTTCAGAACGGACTGACTTCAAAAAATGCATTTGTCACCGAAGCTTCATTTTTGCGTACTGACCACACTCGGTACCGGTACATTGACACCTGCTTGTACTGCCACCGTAACCACTGGATAGCAACAGACACTGATGTCACCACCGAGTCCCCCACGTATAGAAAAACTAATTACCGTCACTCGCACTTTTACGAAATTTCTTTAAGCATAGCCGAGTCCACGTAGCCGAGTCCACGTAGCCGAGTCCACGTAGCCGAGTCCACGAAGCCGAGTCCACGTAGCCGAGTCCACCCCCCTCATCGACACCTATACGGCCACTGAAGCCACTTGTGTTGAACGAAGCTGATATCGATATCATTACAAAAGAGTACAGAAAGAGTAACACTTGCTGATACCAGTTCCACAGATCTGACCTATCCAAACACTTTGGCCTATTTCAAGCGCACATGTTCGCTTCTTACACATCACTGGATACGTGGTTGAGCAGCAGCCAACATCAATTCGAATCAGAGATTATTGTGTGAATGATTAGAAATAACTTTTCCATCGTATCTCTTTAGAATTTAATAACGTTTGCTCATTTTTGAGTATTTCCGATAAACGTTAATTTTATACTATAGACCTGTAGAAGTATAGTTTATATAGGGTATGCAAATGTAGCTCTATGGAGTGCGCTCGTCAGGTCAACTGAGACATTGTGATCCATGTCACGGCGTTCAGGGGAAATTTCATGTCACGGCGTACAGGGGAAATTTCATGTCACGGCGTACACGGAAAATTAAGAAACATGTAAAAAAATAGCAGTTGTGGTGCACATGTTCAGGCATAGATATATACACATGCGATGAGGACTCTAAAAAATACAAGGTTTGATCATTTTCATAGTACAATACTGAGTTCATGGTCACATAACCGAAATGAAACTGGAGTTTCAATCAAAAAATTTGTCTCAATTTACTATCGTCGAGATGAGGTGGCGCACGAGAGGTCACGTATGGAAAATAAGACAATGTGAAACGAGGCTTCATTCGCAAAATGATTAACGTAAAGAACTATTCTAATTATGCTTGAAAACACAGTGTATGTATAATGTAATTTATTACGGCCAGAATCTTGATTAGAAAGAAGCAAGAAAGATGTCAGACAGACGTGACCAGCGCGATAGGCATTCTTAAAATAAAGCAGCAGGGCGTCACAGCTTCTAATTTAATTCTTCGAAACCAGATAAAAAATCTTAAATATAATTAGCAGGAATATCAACACCAATATACCCACCACCATCACCACAACCAGCACAAGCACCACCACCATCGCTCGCACATTGAGACCACAACACGGCAGCCGCCGCCCCAGGTTTCACCACGACAGGTCAACAACCCTCCCTCCTTCTGCCGCAGCTGCAGCGGCTCCTGTAGTCATTGTATTTCTGGTGGTGGGAGGGAATTAAAACACAGGTACAGTAATGCTCGATATTTAGGGATTGTATTTCACAAAAAACTGATGAAAACCGTACTTAAGAAAAATGTAGAAGCAATATTATAATAATTATTACTATAATCATAGTTTACAGCCCACTGTCCTCATAAAATGTGAGCCAGAGAGAGGAAAGAGAAGGAACCAAAAGAGGAAGAAAAGGCAGAGAAGAGGCAGCGAAGAAAGGGTGGAAATTGGAAGAAGCAAACTGAACACGAAAGATACAAACATAGCCTAAAGGAGGGGACCTAACAATGCCCCCCTGGGGACGCCAGTCTCCATAGCACGCGATAGACAAACTTAACTAACCTAACTGCTTATCCTATGGCCCCCTAGGAAGCTGCAGCAACATTTTCGCGAAATGAATGCAGATCTAAAAAATCGTCGCGGAATTTTCCCGAAAAATCTTTTCGAAAGTGAATCCTGTAAAAAGGCACCCATATAGCGACGCTTGGCAGTAGGTCCCTTATTTCAATAGGCAGCTCGTCACAAATGTATTGAATGGAAGATATGTAAGAATTACGAAGGATACAAGAGATTCATGCAGGTTATTTGTTGAGTCGCTAGTCTCAAGAGGACTAGGATAGCACGGCTTCTAGGCAAGTAGGGTGGATTTTATTCAGATGAAGGAGCGACAGCAGGAGTAAAAACAAACCAAGGATCTAGGACGTCATCAAAGAACGAATGCGATACATTATTCTCTTTAGAAGGACATGTTTAATATTAATCTTCATGTCCTCTACACAAAGAAAGAAAAATCGTCTACAAGTTGGACAGGATTTTCCCAATTTATTCTGAGGTATCGGCGCAGTGACTTTCTGATTTAATTAGAACGGTCTTGAGCCTGAAGAAATGTTCATGCGCACCTTCCCGTCCTGCTACGAGAAAAAAATGCGAGTATGAGGTTGCCGACAGTATTCTAGACGCTAGACTCGTGAAGTCAAGCAGCCGGCTTACCGTACTTTCTAATCATCAAAGTAGAACGCAGGGGAAGACGTTGATTCGCGTCACTTTTTACGGCGAGTGGCAAAAAGAAAAGAAATTTGTTGCTGGACTATTATTCCTACGATGCCGTGGTGCTGTCTTATTGTCTCCATAAAACTACCGAGACGTAGAATCGGAATGAGAATTGTTCCGTTGTTCTTTCTACGATGCAGCTACGTATATTTCCGTCATGCCCTGACTAAAACTGAGAGTCCTAGAATTGAAGTGAGGCGTCGAATTTTAAGGCGAAGCGAGAAAAAAAATCAGGTCATTACACTGTTACCTCTCAACTTTGCGATGAAGCCTATATCTTCTTTTTAAGTATACTATCAAGATATCATTAGAACTATGCATGAGCTTAAGGGACCCATGCTTGGATAATTCATCTCTATTGAACAACATCTCGCTTGAAATGGCTTACTAAAAGAAGCGTGGGTACAGTACGGCCTCATTTTACAAAAAAAGATCAAAGATGACTCTTTTTAGTTACGATTATTCAGTGCCAGCCATTCTGACCTCGATGAAACACCTGAATTTAAATGAGATGCAAGGTTTACCAGCTTATCAGCTGTGACTTGGATCACCTTGCATCTATGTACACTGTCTAACCACTAATCAAACGATTCAGGGATTTCATACCAAAAATATGCTATTATGTTATTCACCCCTAAATATGCTATTCACCCCTATATTCGGTTGATAAGAAGAAGAATTAAGAAGTCAAGAGGAATTGTGCAGAAGAATTCGTTTTTCACTTGTCTCGCTTCAGTAAGTTTTGCATCCTAATAATTGCCATGTAGTTAAACTTCAGCGTTAGTAAAACAAAGCTTGCAATCTTACATAGCTCATCTGACGAGGGAGAAAACAGAGGAGATGATTTCCCACTCAGTTTCCTGGTACGTCACTCAACAGAGCACTCCTGATGAGAGAAATTTACATGCTAACTCTAAGTGATTTGGTTCTGCATAAGCTTAAATCCCCCGCGATTGTCAAAGCGTTTTTTAAGGGAATTAATACAATCGTTGGAGGCACAAGTGCAACTTTGAGAACAACGTTCTGCATTACGCGGACAAATTATGAACGGTCGTGCAAAGTCTAATTAATGAAGCGAGGCGTGAACGCTGTCGGCCGTCATTCGAGTCTGTGTGTGAGAGGTACTTGCTCTTTGATGCTGGCTTGCCTATTTACACCACTGTCAACTTTAGCCAGAGGAACAAATTCTGAAGCTCCGACTTGCCGAGAATAAGACCTAATCTAGTCCAGCATGAGAGCGCACGTCTTACGGTTGGCTGAAGTTACATTCCGAGCTTCGACGCAGCAGTTTGTGAAATAGATTTAAAAATGCTGTTTTTCTGTTTATTGCAGTTACAGAGCCAAAAATTTCAGTAGTCAACTTAACAAAACTTTGCAATCTCAAAAAACGTTGAAGGACTCACTAGACGGAAAAATTATAATCGGGTTTAGGATTTCATGAGGGCGTTGAAAATTAAGAAGAGTCACCTCAAATTATGCGCATGACTTCTTCATGAATCTTAGCAAGCGAAGACAACAGTGCAGAAAATTTTGAGCGTACTTCGAAACTGCTGTCAACATCATCGCGCACCTGCACCAACTATGTAACGTGCATTAACACCAATGATAATAAGAAATATATTCGGTTAACATGAAACGTTCAAATCATCATGAATGCATTCAAACCATGTTGTTACAGTATAATTTAAATAATTTTCTTCGGGGAGTTCAGTTCAGTCTGTATATCGACATTCTTCAGTCTCGTTAAATCCGTTCTTCACTCACCAGACGCTATCTTCATGAAAGATGAAGAACATATTTGTTGCCGATCTCACCCGCCATTAACAGAAAGAAAGAAAGAAAGAAAAATCGTCTATTCCGAGATCATTCACATACAGAAGATAGCGATATCATTCAAGATAGAAGATAGAGCAAATACATCTCATGTACTCGAAGGTAAAGTTGACTAAGTATTTTACATCTGAAAAAATACGTATCAGGACTGTTCAGCCCAGTATGAGGACGGTACTAGAGCAAGTCGGTGTAAAGAATACTTTAACATTAATTCTGTTACATACGTTGACAATTCCGCTCATTCTGCACGTCAGGATTGCAGCCTTGTGAATGATACGTCATTCGCCCGCGACACATGGACGGGGATTTGCTAGATTTTTTCAAGATAGCATTCTTCCAAGTCTTGGTTGGTCTGAAAATCTTGTTAGTAAGAGACTAACTCGGCGTTCGCATTGAGAATGTTGCGTGTACAGGTTGCACCGCTCTGCGTGTACAGGTTGCACCGCTCTGCGTGTACAGGTTGCACCGCTCTGCGTGTACAGGTTGCACCGCTCTGCGTGTACAGGTTGAACCGCTCTGCGTGTACAGGTTGCACCGCTCTGCGTGTACAGGTTGCACCGCTCTGCGTGTACAGGTTGAACCGCTCTGCGTGTACAGGTTGCACCGCTCTGCGTGTACAGGTTGCACCGCTCTGCGTGTACAGGTGCACCGCTCTGCGTGTACAGGTTGCACCGCTCTGCGTGTACAGGTTGCACCGCTCTGCGTGTACAGGTTGCACCGCTCTGCGTGTACAGGTTGCACCGCTCTGCGTGTACAGGTTGCACCGCTCTGCGTGTACAGGTTGCACCGCTCTGCGTGTACAGGTTGCACCGCTCTGCGTGTACAGGTTGCACCGCTCTGCGTGTACAGGTTGCACCGCTCTGCGTGTACAGGTGCACCGCTCTGCGTGTAAAGGTGCACCGCTCTGCGTGTACAGGTTATACCGCTCTGCGTGTACAGGTTGTACTGCTCTGCGTGTACAGGTTGTACTGCTCTGCGTGTACAGGTTGCACCGCTCTGCGTGTATAGGTTGTACTGCTCTGCGTGTACAGGTTGTATCGCTCTGCGTGTACAGGTTGCTCCGCTCTACATGAATGAATAGCCACCCTCGAACTGCAATCGATGTAAAAGTTACCTCGTTGCACAGCAATCGGTTGACACCAAATCAAAATAAAATAAAACGGAATTGAAGTTTGCAGTACAAAAAATAGCTTCGTTAATACACGCATTTTTCTCATTCAAAAATCTTAATTTCTGATGCCTATGAATCTCTTCGTTATTACTTTTAAAACAGATAACATTTTAAAAAATTGTAGTAAGAAAGATAAGTTGTGACTCTGCACAATCCCAAAGAACGATTTTTAACATCGCTAAACCAACTTCATTTCTCAGTATTTATAAATACTGGCGCGGTCTCAGAGGTCGTTCACCACACCCGTTCGATTTTGTGGCAGCTTCAGGATGGCACTTTGACAGCTGTTGAACAGTCCGTTGAACTTATAACTACGCTCATAAAATTCTCCGTCTTACTGTGCACACATTCGTCAGGGCGGTCTGCCACGAGACGACCGTCGATCTTTGTTTTTATTCGTTCGCAGCGGCGGTTGTTTTTCTGCGACCGAGTACATCCGAAGATGAAAACAAACCTGGGAAAAAAATAATCCCAGCGATAACATTCCCGTCTAAGTCTCATTTATAAAATAATTATTACGTACGCTGTAGAAATCAAACATGCATAGGGGAATGTGTAAAGTACGCACTACGTGTTCTTCAGTATGAATAGAACATCAGAGCGTAAAATTGAATAAGAAACTGACAATTCTAAAATTGGAAATTCCGATCTCAGCGTGTGGCTTGCCAAGTTATTAGAGTGTGAATCTAAAAGTTATACGTGGTATGTATTAAGTGAATGACTGCAATGAAATTAAGCCATGTATATAAAAACGCAGTTCAGTTTTAGGGTGAAAAGAGCAAAATTACTTGAGAAATGAAGGCATCAATTCCTTTCCTTTCGGGAATCTTTGCTTCTGAATACTCAGTATTCCCGTTTGCTTATTTTCTGGATAGATATGTACTTACAATCTAGTAATACATACATTTTGACATTCTAACAATATGATATAATTGAAAAATTTCCGATTCTTGCGCCACTTAGTATACGTAATTCTGTTTCATGTTTGCAGTTGTGCTCAAAACTGTCCTCGGAAATATCGAGAAGTTTTTTTCTGAAGTACATCAGTGTTGCAACCGTTTAGAGATAGTACTGGGATGGGGTGAAGGGCTTCACTAACTCTGTCTATGCCGCACCGAAAGAGCAGGGTACGTTTAGAATTGACTGTAGAAAACGGTAAATTTACGTGCAAGGTGTTCAGACACAGGATCCCCGCGTACACAAACAGTAAGTTAAGAACGAAAAGAAAACAAAGAAGTAATTGCGAAAAAGGTATGAAAATTGAAGGAAATGAAATGGACACGAAAGACAGAAGTCTCAAAAACTTGTTTATGAGGTAACATAACAGGGCCCCAATGGGGTCGCCAGTCCCAATAGCATGCGACAGACAAACCTAACCAACTTAGTTTACAAACGTTGAGTAAAAACTGGAATTAGTGAAGTGGAAAACGCATAAAAGTTTGTTCGATGAAACATTTTGCTGAAACAATTAGAACAAGAGTTCAAATTCTAGATACCTGATGGTAATAATACAGAATCAGAATGATGGCTATTACAGATGGTCATAGTAGTTAATGTCCATTGATTAAAGAATATTCCTGTAGTTTGGTATTGGAATAACTTACAAAGAGTATAAAAATAGAACAAATTAGTTTATTTCTCTAACTTGAAATTCGGTGCCCCACGACTGCTTCCAGTACCGTGTACAATCTGGTATTACATTCTGAGAGCATTTGCATCTGTGTCAGGTTAAATTCTTCAAGTTTTATTTCTTGTATGAATTCCCTAGCTGCATCTCGTTTCTATAAACATCAGCAAAAACGTGTACATGTATAACTTCATGCATTAATTGGCTAGTGTGTCAGCGCTTGCATGATGGACTCCAATCTTGGACAAAAAGTTTTTTTTTAAGTCGCCCGAGGTGTAGTCGGCCTGCATGAGCATTGGGGCCCCAGACGGCCTACGTGAAATAAAGGTCTTCGAGGAAGTGAAGGCGTGCTTTTCGTGAGTCGACAATAGAATGTCATACGGAAGATCTATGCACTCTGAAGAGCTACCAAAATTCAACCGGGGTAAAAATTCATGGTTTATGACAATCGCGATCGACCCCAATTCACTAGTTCCTCAGACTGACGGGGTCCAAATCAACAACTACGATAAGAACAGATCACTTTTGCCTACTACGTCATGTTACTGAGCAATGCAAGCGATGTCGACCCAAGACATCGCTCACTCAGTCGATGTCCAGCTCGGTTATGCAGGCGTTTCTTGAACCGCTAGAAGCTGCAGCGGACCGTTATGCGCACACGCGTCTCCGTTAAGCGACTGCTGTGTAACGGCGCATGCACGCGCTGTGGAGCACGCTCCCAGCCAAGGCCTACCGCTCAACTTGATCTTCACGGTGAGATTTGTGCCGTTTTCAGGGTCAATAAACCATGCGCTTAAGAACGTGTCTCCTTGTCACCAAGCCCTCTCAGTAACGTTGCAGTGTTGAGATTCTGAAGACGATAGACTCGCATGTTCAGAGCTAGTGATACATGCAGGGCTTTGGCGTCACGATTTTTGTTCCCAATTACATCCTTCGGAGAAAATTGAGATCGCAGTTTGCGCGAAATCAAAGCAAGTACAGCACCCTGATGGTCATAACTCGCTAACCACAATAGAAGCAGAAGAACATAAATATGTGCACGTAAACAGCAAGGTGAGTGGGTAAATTAACAGGCGAGTGAGTGAAGAGCGTGAATAATAAGCGAGTGAGTGAATGGGTGAGTGGGTGACGGCATGAGTGAACGAGAGAGTTCTGGAATTCTTCAGCCTTCTTTCTTCATTGGAAGTCACAGAGGTGTTCTATCATGATTTATACAGCAATACACCACAGGTCAGAAATAAACGATACAAATTTGCTCGTCAAAAGACCTTTCCTCTTCCATTTGACCAGCAGTTCCTTCGTCGGGTTAATGAACGTAGAAACTACAGGAATTCCTTTCCAAAGCAATAATGCTTCAAGAATTCCAGCATTGAGGTGGTAAGGTTGTACGATAGACTTTCATTTTTTTTATTATGACTTCTATCAGATGATAGTCTTGAACCGTTGGTTACTAAGCTACGAGCAGACTGGCGAATCATAAAAAAGTAATAAAACTTCGAATAAAAACTCGACTGTAATTGTCATTTGACTTCGGGAGATCTCATTTTTTCCGCATCGTATTTTTCACTTTTAGTTGTAAAAATGAACTAATTTTTGGCGCTTAGCAGATCCATAAAGCAAGTTTTGTTCAATTAATGCACGATTAAAATGTTTCAAGAGTGTACTTTCTTGTCTGAGGACGACTTACCGACAACTGTACAACTGGCATTCTGTAAAATATTGAAGAAATTTACAAACGGTACCCTTCTATTCTTTCACTCAGTTCGTCAAGAGGGGAAGCTCAGTCCTATGCAGCAGCAATTAGATCATGCAATACCAGGAACCACGCAAACCGCTAATCTTCAAACAACGTCGAAATAATAAGTAAAACCCACAAACGTTAGTGACGATGAAAAATTAATTGGTGTGTATGTACACACTAGGGGAGACAGGAATACTTCGCACTGAGATGCGATATATCAATGACCTACTATATATCACACTGCATACGTGATATCGTTCCATTTATGCAAGCCGTTCGCAAGGTAAAACGAGAACTGCAGGCTGTTCAAGTTTGTCCATATTCCATACAAGTCGAATGCAATGGAATTCATCAAGCACCCATAGAACTTGACGTGTAACGCACTCATTGAGGAGAGATCGTGGCCACAGGAGATCATCGCGCTGCAAAGCCCTCACAGCCATCAAATATTGAACAAACAGGAAAGGTGAACGACCCTCGAGACCGTAGTAGACCTCGTATCCAGTATACGGCCGCACTTTCTAAAGCCCAAGCGGTAGAGCACATCTGCATCTCTTCTTCTTAGCATTGTGGAGGCAAATAAATAGAAAAGGTTTCAGTCCTAATGAATGAATGCTTGTGCTCATATTTCAGTGATTCAGGCGGTGACAGAGTGTGTTTTTCATCCTGAATCTCGTCCGACGTTTTTGAATAGCTCTAGGTCAGGTAAATTAATTTTAGGGGTTTTAACGAAATATCGTCCGCGTTTGATTTATGGGTCTAGAGCTTGCGATTTAAACTGCTCTCACACACAGCTGGAACTGAAATAGAAGACGAATAGCTATCAGAATCTATGGAGTTCGTTAGAAGAAGATCACATACACACCAATAAAAATGACGCTATAAACAACACAGTTGTTTACGAGGCCCCGGCAGGAAAAACGGGGCCTAAAATTGAAGGACGAGTTATGAATAACAGTTTCACGAAGATAATATCTTAGGCTAGAGAAGAGAAAATTCTCAACACGAATTTTTTTCCGTTTAGTTTGGCACTGACTGTCTAATCATTCACAAAAATGTTATCCGAAAAAAACAGAATCACACGAACCTAGAACAACCGTACGGCATAGTAGCGAAAACAAATTAATCAAGAAAGAAAATAGTCACGTTCCACATGAGTGCGAGCAACGTATGCATGTTCAGTTATGTACAGCAGAATTTGAAGCAATGAGTTACGTACGCTTGCCTTCTGAGTTAGACATATGCAATATAAGTATAGGTATTCTGATGCACAGCAATCCATGAAGTTACAGCGCAGTACTCGGCGTGACAGACATTTAGCAATACTGCACGAAGAGTATACATATGCTCTAGCACCCTACTCACAGCACATGGGGCTTCAGTAATGAAGCACAAAAATGCAAACCGAATGCACTATATAAGTAGCAGGTGTTCAGTACCTCAGTACTAGAAGCACAATGACTGTAGACATTTAATTTTACGGTACTTGGAGAGCTGTACGCAGAAGATATTAAGTACTACAGTGCTAGTGGCGCATGCCGTATATAGGAGGTCATTCCCTCGTAACTGTAGCAGCAACAGTCCACGCCGCAGCTGGGCACCAAGCGCGGTTTCCGGCCCAGAGCATCCAGACGACAAGCGCCGTTTCAACGTAAAAACGCGTCAATCCGCGCAGCGACCAATCGGGTCTCCGTACGAATTGATTCACTCAATAGCCCCGGCCGGTACGACTCCACCTAGTGACGGCAACTCTCTGACATTCACGAAATATATGGAAGCTTTAACGTGAGGTTTCTCTATTTTATTTCCATGAACTGTCAGAGGAGAATCATGGAATACTGGACAGTAGCAGGTATTGTGAAATAAGTGGACTCACCTCTCCAGATTTCATAATAAAGAGCGTCAGATGTTATTAAAGTAGCAACAGAAAACTTCCAACGCATGTATGTAATAAAGGTCGCCTCCAGGAAATGAACATGTATCAGTGAAAAACATACGTTCAAAATAGTTTGTGTGTTAAGGAAAGAGAAATTAAATCTTCATTCTGAATCTCAAAGTTTATCCAATGTGAAGGTCTTTTTAAGATTAGATGATATTTACCATAGGTATTAGTGTTACTAGGGCTGCTCGTTAAGATAGTATCAGGAGTGTATCAGAAATTGATGAAATACTTTGTAAAAGCAGTTAATTTCATGGAGGCCAAGGTTGAGAACACCTGTAGACCGTTCATCACCTGCCATTTTTGACCGAAGTTAACAAAAAAATGTTATATTTAGTGATGCGTATTTTAGGTCTCTTAAAATCAATTCATATCGAACAACAGCCAACATCCCCTATGATATTCAATCACTGGAGCCAACAAAAAGCAAGAGGCGTTTCCGCAGCTCCTTTAATGTGTGTTTCACAGCTGTAAGCTTAACTGCATTACTTGTTTTGTTCTAGCATTTAGAAGAAGAATTGTCGGAGCAGAGCGGAGCGTCAGAGGGGCACCGCAACGATGCAGGCGGTTCACATTCATGCGTTGACCCCTTGGTACTACAAGCTGGGTCCTGCCAATAAAAGTTGCACGCTAGTTTTAGCAGCCAGTGAGAGCCAAACTTGGGTCAAGAGCCAAAACCTTACATCTGCGATAAAGCTTTGTCTATCGGCGCTTTGTTTCTCATGACGTGAGTGATGTTCACCACTGAATCGAGTCAGGGCGACTCCACCTCGTTAACACCTGAGGGAAAACATTTTGCTACAAGAAACAGATTTTGGCACGGCCGCATCCCATAGCGGGCTGAGGGCCATTAGCAGTGAAGGCAGAGCGCGAACTGATGACGACTAGACTCCTCGGACTGGCGGTAGCCGAGTTGACTGAACCTTGAAACGGCGTTGCGTGGTGGACGGCCTGGGTTCTCACACGTCCAGCAGTCCACTAAGCCTGCTAACTCTCTACAATTTGCCATAACCTGCTATCATAACGCTAGAGATCTCGTTCATGTAACACATAAACACAAACGAAGGAATTTTATTGGCTATAAAGAATAAGAGCTTTGATATTTTGATTGGATTGGATTTTGCCAAAACTCTTCATGCTCGTAGAGTTTGATAGCCTAAAAGATAGAGTGGAGGGTGAGTCAACATCTCCTAATTAATCAACCCTCATTTTATTTCATTATAAATAGAATTAACCAAGGCGAGCTTTCACCATTTCGTCAAAAAAATAAAAAAAACGACAAAGTTTACTGCTTATAGAAGTGAAGTCATTGCTTGAAAAACGGAAGACTTTCGAGAGGGACTTATCCCTCCCACAACTTCTCACGAAACCCGAAAACATGAACAGCGCTCAAAAAGTTAAATTCTGACAACTAAAAAGAGTGTAATATTTTAGTAATGCACGCAGATATCTTGATATCAATGTACGGAAGAACTGTAGCAGTCTCAAGTGCAGAATATAATTCCACACAAATCGATTCCATTGTTATTTACGTGAGCTAAGCAATGTGCAATCCAGAGTCGTTTCTAGTTCGAACATCCTCTTCCGGTTTTAAAGCAAAAAACAGCTTTAGGCAATATGGGTTGTACGCATTGCACACAGTATGCATTGCACGCAGTACGCATTGCACGCAGTACGCATTGCACGCAGTACGCATTGCACGCAGTACGCATTGCACGCAGTACGCATTGTACGCAGTACGCATTGTACGCAGTACGCATTGCACGCAGTACGCGTTCACTCGTCTGTATGCCACGTCAGCGGCCGGGATGCAAGGGCAAAGCAGGGAGAGAACTAAAATTCAAACTCCAGAAATTGAGTAGCATCAATTCAGATCATTCAATCATGATTTCAAATTCTTGTTTGTATGAGTAATCGAGTTGGATCACATTCCAACTTGAACCGCAGGACACTTTTTTTGTTTAATTTCTAGAGAAATATAAACATGAACTACTTGGCAAACTTCATAGCTCGTAAATGAAATAGTCTTTATTTTCATTAATCGTTCGGGATGAATCCTAAATAGTCACGGAAAGACCGAATACAACAGGAAATTAAAATGACCTTCCTGCACGACAAGGGCCACACGAGACGGCGACTGGTCCACAGTTCTATGTATCAAAGTTAAAAAGCGATTACCGACTTCTTACACGACTACGGAACCTGTAATTTATGTTATTCAGCAAGTAATTTTTCAACAACAAAAATTTACTCGCGGAAAATATCTCCATTATCTCAAATTAGAAAAAAAAATAGCGTTCGCTATGAGCCCACGTTTTGTAAAAACATACGACGAAAGAACGATAGAATCTTAGGTAAAAATCGACCAAAATGGATCGATTTTCTGAACGCCGTTCGTAAAAGACGAGTTCGGTTGTTTAGAAGTATTCGCTGGGTGGCTTTGAGCAGCAACACCTCACAGCACTGACACCCGTTATAAATAAAATTGCGTTACCTGATGAGAGTAGCTAGCGAAGCTGCGGTTCCTGCCTGTTGTGAAAGCGGTGGGCAACAACACAGTCACACCGCACGCGCTATGCACGCTTGCTCGGCTCGAGAGAGGGCCACATGCGTCGTCTCAACAGGTCAACAACCTTGCGACCATTCTCCTTCGGGTTCTCTTCGTAGCAATTACTGATATTTTCTCGGTAAATTGTCCTACGATGTCGTCAGCTTTCCCATAAGTTGATGCATGGAAACAGTATCGGTTTACCTCCTGCCATGCAAGAGTGGAAAACGAATAAATTTCATTTTAAGCAGATCGCCATGAAAAACGGGAAAAATCGAAGCAATGTTCATTTAATTGCCTGGAAAGCACCGGTCTAGACTGCAAGATAATTTCTTCAGCTTGGCTTTCAGCGAGAAACTCCAGAATTATTCAGCCGTAGCTGGTGCACGGGAAGACACGAGTAATGTGACAAGTTCGACGGCCCGAAGAACTGTTAGATATTCTTCGTTTCGTCAGGCCAGAACCTCCAATCGAGTCACGGTTTTTCGCACACTGAGTTCTTTCGTGCAACATTTTCACTTCCCACTTCTTATGGTCAGATACCGGACTCTTAACAAAAGGGAACAAATTACTATGAAACAGGAGTTAGGCCTTATTTGCTGATGGAATTATTTTGATGATCAAGATACTCTCAACTTGATAAATTCCAGCCCATGATTTTAAGAAGCTTGGAAGCACGAAATCGTAAAACTAAAAAAGTCTTATATAATGACAGCAATAAGATTTATAAAATCTTCTACATGAGAATCGAGCTTCGGCGTCCTTCCTAGAATTCTCGACTCCCGTCAAAAACATACTCTACCACCATTACAAATAATGCAACATGTTTTCTAGCGGACGGCTTATCATTGGAAAGTAGCAACAAGACCCCTATCAAATGCACACTGAAAAAAGGAAATCACGAAGAAAACAAAATTGTAAAGAGTCCTGCGTCCAAAGTTCCAGTCCAAAACACCGTATTCGAGACGTACGAAGAAGTCTTTCATTAGCAGATGTTTCTGTGATGGAGTCCATTGAAGTTAGAGACGGCTATCCATAACTGGGACAAACATCCGTGTACTTACAAGCCCTGGCGGCTCGCAGTAAGAGTCTCCCTATCTACAGGCCGCGGGCACCAACCTCGGAGACGGACACACTCGAGTGGAGATAATAACGAACTCTTCAGGCGCCCCGGGAACAAACTTTATGGACGAAAACAATAATTTCCTCTAAATCTTCTTATTTATATACTAGCGCAAGAGGACATTATTTCTTTTGAAGAATATGAAGATAGAAGTGGAACTTACAGCACTTGTTCATTTTTTTGCACGAAACAAGTCAGATTCGCTTGGCATTAGTAGGTCACACGCGATGCATTTCGATGAACACGACTATAGCGTTTTGGAGTACGTTTTCTAACCGTTTTATGCGTTACATTATTTATCCCAGAGTGAATTAGGAAGCAAGTAATAGTTATGAACTCGCTCTAAGTAATAATTATGAACTTAAATATTCACGTACATTAATAAATGTTTCGCCAAATTTAAATGAGTAAATAACCATCAGTATCTTAATATGTCCGTAAACTTTATTATCAAATCCATTAGTCGATGCCAGAAACTCAAATGTCGAAAGCACTCAGGGTCGTCCTTTTCCAATTAAGATCCCGTAACGAACTTCCCATTAAGATCTCGCAACAATATTTCCCATTAAGCTCCCGTAACAAACTTTCCAATTAAGATCCAGTAACAAACTTTCCCATTATGATCCCGTAACAAACTTTCCCATTAAGAACCCGTAACAAACTTTCTCATTAAGATCCCGTAACAAGCTTTCCCATTAAGAACCTGTAACAAACTTTCCCATTAAGAACCTGTAACAAACTTTCCCATTAAGATCCCGTAACAAACTTTTCTTTGAAAAAGTTAAGAAGACCAAAAAGAGAGAGGGAGAGAGAGGTGGGATCCGCACAGCAGGTAGAGGGAGAAGCCAGAGTCCCGCCTGTCGAGCTCAGGTGTCATTGCCCTCAACTGATCTCTCTCCCTCCCTCCAGCAGCAGAGGCCGACTTGAGGAAAGCTGTACCGCAGCTCACGAGCACAGCTGTGTTGGCACATGACTGCACTTGAGTAATCAACTAATTTCAAGGGTCGTACGATAAGATATAATCAAACGTGCATCACTGTATTCTTTTTGGCTTAAGCTGTCGTAGTTAAGAGATGGCGACGGGGCTTTGGCATGTATCGACTAAGAAGGAACTGGACAGTTCGGGGAGCCTTCGCAAGAAAGGACCCATCAACAAAAATCTGAGCATCACTTCGTATAGGTTGCACACCAAAATATGACTAACTTCAGCATCTCTTGGGCGCGAAATAAAACGTGTATCTAGGACACTCGCCTGCAGCAAGTTTGATGGCGCTATCAAAGAAGCAGAACTTTAATCATTTAATCTAAGAGACTCGAGATGTTGTTTTGAAATTCAGATCCTCTCACGGCCTGCCAAAACTAACGCTTAGGCTTTCGTCGTTTCAATAAGTTGAATAGTTTTGTTTTAGTGCGAGTACTTGCTGGCTAGAACGGCCCCTACAACTTCACGGGAGCAAGCAGCACAAATAAGCAAGGAGCAGCAGTGCAGTGAACCTTCAAGGTAAAAGCAAGAGAAAGAATTTCTTCATTTAAAGGAGTTCACCGGGTTTGATCATTGAGGACGCGTAGAAAATGGACGTCGTTTTCGAATACTGGGACTTGATAAATGAGGCAAGCTGTTCATGGAAGTAGGTATGAAGTACCTCAAAAATTCAGTACTCTTATAGCAGTGAAGAAAAAAATTTCAAATTCTTGGTATTGAGCAATGATATTGACCGAAGAGACCAAATATATAGTATTCTAAGGTATTAGTTTTAAGCATATGTTATGGAGCACAACTTTCAGGAGCTAAGGTAAACTAGAAACTGGGAATTGAAAACAAATACCTGTCAGCAAATACAGAAAATAGAACACGAAAACAAAAATTAACGTTGAGAGAAAAACAACGACCAATCGTTGAAAATAACTAACACGAATACATCGATTTAAAATAAATCTACCGGAGACGTTAACAAGTTTCAAACCACATAGGAAGTTACACAACAACACATTAGCAATGAGGGAGGTATAGGGCCCGAGGGTAGAATAACATACAGGGAACACGGAGTAATTGAGATGATAAGGCCCGTAATGGGTTGAGAGGCACGCCATACCAAAGTCAACTGATGACCACGCCTGCATCGACAAGGCCACCAGGCAGTAGGTCGACTAGGGTCACTGGGTAGACCAAGTCACGCAGTGCAGGACTTTACAAAAGTGGACACAGAACTCTCGCAGTTAAGTTTGTATGGCGCAAGATGACCGTCACCATCCAAACTAGGCTTTAAAACGCGTCTTTTTTTTAAGAATGAGGTGTTTCTGAAACGTATGTTTTCTAGATGATTAGGATATTAAAGGCTAAAATAAGCAGAAATGAAATAAAACGAAATATAAAATAACTAGCGATGAAACAGCTTCATATTTTAGGCTTCATATCGTAAGCGGGTCTACAAGCACGTCACTTTGATGCAACAAACCATTCGGTCTATGACGACGTCATTTGGACAACGTCAGGAGGCACTCGCTAGTTCATGCCTTCTGTGTATGGAACGTCGACGTCCAAACAACACTTTAAAATCACTGTATGCAAAAATTTCTGTGAAGCGAGTTTCGATAACCATGCTTTAGTCTTTAGATTAACGTTAAGGCCTTGCTGAACTACAAAAACTTTGCAAGGCATCATTATGTACAAGTCGAAAAAAATTACTGGCAAGAAAATTGATGAGTTTGTGACTAGAAGTGTGACGAAAAATCAATAGTGAACTTTCGTATACAAATATTTCTGTGACTGATTAGCATGTTTTTGAAACGATTCCTCTAATTAAAATATAAATTGAGGGTTTATCAGGTACAACAAATTGATCATTTTTCTTCACTTCTAAACTAAACTAAGGACTTGGTGAATAGTTCGCCAAGATCTCCGTTTGCAACACCCCAAACATTGCATGCAAAGGAAGCGGTTGAATCTCGAACAGAACAGAAAAATATGAAAGAAAGGGCTGTGTAAAGCGCAATACACATGCATTAGAGGAAACATTGATGCGTTGTTTCTTATAATAATACGTTGTTAACAGAACAACAACGTCAGTTCTTAATTCCGATCAGATCAGAAAATTCTCTTCGAATTGACCCAACTCTCGAAACGAACCCAAGTCGCTTATTGGCCTGCTGACAATCGGACATTAAAAACTATGGTCAAGGTATAAGGAAAATGTTCCCCAGGAGATATATTAAAAAACTGTTTGAAAAATCTGTTTGATTGTATCATTGCATCTTGATGCAAGGAACAAGGAACATTGCATCTTGATGCATTGCAAGGAACAAGTATCACCGCGTGGATTAGTCAGACATCAGTAATCGACAGAACTTCAATCCAAAAATCATGAGCTACTGCTGGAATGCCAAAAACGGTTACATTGCTTCAGGTTAGGGTTCGTCCGAAGTGCTTTCGGGACCCTGTAAGTCGTGATGCTTGTCGTAACTCACGTTCATCAGCACGGCTTCCATGACGATCCTTGGACGAATAGGAACCTTGGATAGGAATCTGCAAGCACATTGCAAACGAAAATGTTGCGCGAAAGATCTTAGACGAGAGGTTCTGATCCTATGGCAAGATTTCACGCACGGCGGTCAATTTACAATTTTTACGTGCTTCTGAGTCGAACGATGGTGACCAAGGCAAGACGTACGGCGGCTGTCGAGCTCCGGCTTAAAAATAGCCTACGAGAGCGAGATTCTGTAGTTTTTAATGGAATTTGGTGACCCCTCCAAGGTCCCCCTGAAACCTCCTCCCGGTCCCCAGCCTAGGCCTAGGCCACAAGCCGCCCAGCCTAGGCCACGAGTAGGCTTGTGAGGCGAGGCGTGTAAATACAACGAAATGAAATGATACGACCCGCATAAAAATTGTTGTGCTCCGAAAATAATAACAAATAACGTTAATTTACTACGTACTCTTAAGCACTTTGAATAAATAAATGAGTTAATTAGATAATATACAACATAAATATACTGTAACGACTCGCTCAAAGCGACTAGGCAAGGGCAACTTTTGTGACTCACCGAGAGATGTAGGGGGCGCAGCGGAGGGGGCGGGACCGTGGGTGCACCAGAGGTCTGTTCTCGTCAATTCCCCCCACCAAGTCTACGGAGGCGTCGCACCTCATTTCAGAGGCATCACTAAAGCCGTCCTCGCACGTTTCTACCACGAGGGGAGCCATCTTGAGCCACTAAACGTAATAATTTACTGCAAATAATTCCTGTCAGAGCACCTGTGCAAAAAATTAGGCTCGTTTTTACAATTATTTTAAAAGCTAGGATAGTTTAAATTTACGTGCTCAATTGCAGAACAATGAAAGGCTATTATTTTCAGATATTTATACTGCCCAAAAGTACTGAGTTTGACAGCTCTTGCAAACCATGTTCTAACTTGTTTACTTAGTTTGCCAAAAATTACAGGTCATTATCGGAACAGAAATATTACAATGAAGTAAGTACTCGAAACAAATGTAGGAAATACTTAACTAATAAATTCAAAATATTACTAGATTATCACCAACAACGCATTCACGACAAATTATTTTCATGAGAAATCTGTAATCAACGTTAGGTGTCCGACGAAAACACGAACACGTGAGGTGAGGCGCAGAGGCAGCAAGCTACACACCCTCACTCACTCGCACTTGGTCGGTGACTGAGCCAGTCGGAGACTCAGAGCCACTGAACCCTGTGCCTCAGGACGGAGATAATAGAGAAATGAGTTCGGAGTGCCAGTGGACGCAACGGTTTCAAGCAGCGCTGGTCTGAGCCACCTTTACGGTGTTGCACGTCTTTTGAAGAACATCCTCGCTTGTTTTCCAGTCGAAGCCTGCAATTGACCCACGGAGAAAGATGACGGAACAACTGGCTTTGCGGAGACAGGGCAAACCGCTACTTGTAGCTGATTCGAGCGACCAGGGAACAGCTTGTCGAGTGTGGAGTGCTGTTGCAGACGAATGGGTATCTCGTCACGAGACGAATACTTTTCATTCAAAATTTTAAACCCAAACAAAGGGTTAGGTTTCGTTACCAAAACAGACAAGTTCTGACACGTATTTGCGCACCTGTAAATTAGAAGTTAGTTTTCCGAGAGCGGTACCAAGGCCTGCAGTTTTCGGGTCATTAGTACGTACACGCGTACAATTCAAGAACTATAGCATTTTTTGTGGTATGCTCACTTACCGCAAGGTCTCACAGGGTCAACAGCGGTATTTCACTCTGGGATAATTTCAACAACAAAAACACACCTCGTGTGTAAGTCCACACAAAACGTTATGAAACAGACTACCCGTCATTAAACTTGATATTTACCGGTCATGAGGTAAGGCAGATGCTGTTCACTGCAAGCAACTTCATTGTTTTACTGCAGACCATAAAAACGAAGCATAGTTCACAGAACCACCAACACATTCGAGGAAAATTCTAGTTTGTTCAGCCTTTCCTAAAAAAATAATCTAAATGCTTGCTTGAACGTCTGTCTGTGATAGCTTTACTTATTTGCAGTTTCCTTATTCGCAGGGACACCAGCGTCTAACTCAAATATAAACGGTTAACGAAAAATAATTAAAAGACAAGTAGAAATAAAATATTTCGTCAATATGCCTGCACGAGATATAAAAGTATTATGAAGTATTCGAGATGAAAAGAAGGAAATTCAAGGGTCAGAGAAAATTATGCAAACACCTTGTAAATGTGACGCATTTAAACCATCTCACAATTTTGGCGAGATCTTCACTTCAGTATTCAATAATTATAATTCCCTACATTGACAGTTTTGTTTTTCACGGAAAGTAAAATTAGACAACAATGTGCCACTTGTCAAACTATTAAGAGGGTGGATCGTTGGTGCCAGATTTAGAGCAGAAAATCAGCGACAAAAATAGCGTAATTCTAGCGTAACACGATGTCGCGATGTGCGCCATATGCGTACACATTCCCTGCGTTAGGCTACGCCATAGCGAGGTTGTGGCACAGCTAGGTCGTGCCACAGCTAGGTCGTGCCACAGCTAGGTTGTGGCACAGCTAGGTTGTGCCACAGCTAGGTTGTGGCACTGCTAGGTCGTGACACAGCTAGGTTGTGCCACAGCTAGGTTGTGGCACAGCTAGGTTGTGGCACAGCTTCGAGGCAACTCTCTCCTCTAGCGCCGCTGGTTGGATCTCGAGACTCTGAAGTCATTTTCTGACTTTTTCAAACAGCGGCGCTTGGTAGCGAGGGTTTCTAGGGCCCCGTACGAAATCTGACTGTCAAAGACTGTCGAGCATAGAATCTGATTCCCTACAAGAATCGTTCGAGTCGTAATGAAATTCATACGTCAAGACTCTTTACTATATGAGCAAGAGGCACCTCCATTTTCGAGATTTAATCTTCTTCAAAAAAGTGTGGTGGCAAGCGATTTCACGACACTGAGTTAATTATTTACAAGTAGTGTAAATCCAATTAATTCGTCTAAAACAAAAAAAAAAATCGAAAATGGAACCGTTCGAAAAATATGGAGTCCGAGAAACGCAGAAGTCTGACAATATCTTTCTGACACGTACCAATGTGACAATTATTATTGCATCAAGCTAGTTATTACCGCAGGGACGCAATTTCAAAAACCTCGTCATGGAGTCCCGCGATAAATTCGGAAAGTAAGGAAGTGATGCTCACAAATTTTAGGAAATTGAAGAATGGGAAAATGTAGTTTCGATTTACTTAGGAAATGTGAAGAATGCGATGAATCATGTTGAACATTGATTGTATTATGGGACCATCAGAATTTACGTGAGAAGATAAAAAGAAAATTTTGATCCAGTCTGCATGGTTCCAACAGGCAAACTGGTATGGCTTAGCATTTGGTGGGTAAATTCATAATATTCATCGATTTCTAGAAGACTCGGTTAGCCCCCCAGCTGCAGGGGGCCGCTCAGCTCCTCCCCGTCGCCCTATTCGTTTCAAGACCTACCACGCTTGTCGTCATATCAATTCGTGTAAATACCTCGACATCCTCATCACCCTCGTAAAATAAAATTAAACAATCGCCATTGCATGACACGAGTGCAGGTTCAGAGCTCAGCTATGGCAGCGTGTGTCATTGTTATTACGAGCTTACAGGTATGTAGGTAAAATTGATCGAGTAGGTACATTCATTCTAAATTGATCGAGTAGGTACATTCATTCTAAATGTGTTTCAGCAATGAATTCAATTTGCGTTCAATTGGATTAATTTGGCTAGCTACAGAGAAATTCGCACTGTTTCGGAATATATGCAAGATTCAAATAATAAACACACGTATCGACACATTCCGAATTTTTTACTTCGGAATAATAAATTCGGAATGTGTCGAACAGCAATAATGGTAAATCCGAATACAAAATGTTCACACCCACTACGGTAATTATTTTATCCCTTGTCACCTACAAAAAAGATCAGTCTAGCATGGCAGCTCTTGATTATTGCAGGTTTCAAAATTTTCCAAGTGCAAAAATATTGAAAAATTTATTTTATATCTCCACGCATCGAAAAAGTTTCTTTTCACGATTGCACCTCTGAAGTGAAGGAGTACAGTCCTCGCTGTACGTCATTACTTGTTCCGTGCCTGGTTTGATTGGTGTTCAAAATTGGGCAGTTCCATGCGTTCGAAATGTGCGCTTTTGGGTCAAGAGCTCGTACTACCACTACCTTGAGCTAAAAATGAAAATTGACCCTTCAGATTTTGTTTTCACGCTCTGCACAAATTTCTGCACTGCCTTCACCTTCATTTATTTTGGTGCTT
>VOMN01085568.1:0-12261 GCA_014899125.1 Orchestia grillus
AGAACGTTTGTTGAGCGGACTGTGAACAAGCTTCACTGAAATAATTGCCAGTCCTAAAGAAAATAAACACTAGAAAGTTCGGTCATTTTTGAGGTGGTGCTCATATTAGTTAACTTAAAAACACGGTAAAGGCATCGGCAAATCTGAGCTTTCTCTTAAATTTTTGGCTGCAGAGTGCCGTTATCAGGTTATTATCATTTAATCCAAATCCTATGGCTAATAATGCAATTTTTTAGATATTTCTAAATTAATTTGAAAAAAATAATACTTCCTTCGAAACAATTATATGCCTTATCAGTTTTGTCCAATAAATATATGTGAATATATTGAAAAAATATGTTTTTTGATGAAACTTTTTTTCTTGAAAATTGCTTAATATCTGTTGCACCGCAATATTGCTGCTGAGAGTAGTGTTTCATGTACCAAAACCTATTTAATTCCTGTGGAGTCATCGTTACATTCAAATACCCTCGTTTCACTCATGCACATCTTCAAACAAAGCTCTCACATTGAGGAAATGCTGTACAAGGAATGAACCAAAACAAACAACGATCTTCAAAGAAGTTGGGCTGAGAATAAGAAAACGCTAGGACGCCTTTCCCGGGGAGTAAATAATGTCTCCAATATCCTCTAGTGACACTCCTAAATTTCTCTTTGTATCGGCAGGTGAGCGAAACTCCAATGACTTTAAAAATGTCTGGGCGGCACAACACCCTTGAACAATACGGATTTTAATTGAAAAACTCTACGGGAATTACTTCGAAGATTTAAGTACAAACAATGGTTTAAATATATTTTTTTGACAGAATTCTGGAAACAGGTCTGCAGAAAACCTGTCACTGCATAAATTTTGGTCGTTTCAGCAGAAAATTTAAGCTTTGATTTTATTAGACCACACAACCCCTTACAAAATCCCAATTTCTTTGTCAAGATGGTATTTGGCATCATTAAATGGTTATTCACATGTTATGCCATAGGGTGAGGAGTTCTGAGTGGGGGTAAAGGGACGCGTGGAGACTAATCAGGTGCAATTTTCTAGTAACCGTTTCTCAACTGACGTGAACTCCTTTGGACTCCAGTTTTTCCTGTACAGTACTGCACTTATTCGTCACCTCACGCAGCTTGTAACGTCGAGAGCGGCCCGTGATCTCGAGAGGAGCTCCCGCTCTTGGTAGGTTGGAGATTGCCCCAGTCTCTCGATACTTCCGAACTATTGCACCAACACTTGGGTATGCAACCATAACACGTTCAGCAATTTGCCCATAAATAAATCCTTCATTGTGAAGTCCAGCTATTCGCTTTCAAATTACTTTGGAATTTCATTTACTTTCGGCATAATATTCATTCAGCATCCATCTTTAACAAAATCTGGAGAGGCAATGATTATCTCGATCATAGTTTGTTTACATTTCATACGCTACTAAAAGCTTTAGAAGCTTTTTAAAAAACGAAAATCGAGATTCTCTAATTGTGCAATAAAATTACAATGATTTAACATGGTATCAATTTTGGCAAAATACTATTGTCTTATTAATTTTAAGCGTCCTTAATTTTCTGGTTGAAAATAAATTTTGTTCTGGTGGTATGTTTATATATTTTGTTAACATATGTTCTCCGAACTACCTATATATTTTACCCAAAACCATAGTTTGGAATTTGCGGAGTACGTCAATACTATAGTTAGGCAAATACTTATGTCCAGGTAATGTTTGTGTCATGTCTACATTTTACACCATTTCTTTGGGTGCGTGTGTAAATTTACATGGCAACAAACAGTCTTCCAGAGATTTGTTTCTTCACTCCAAGTTTCATATCATACGTAAAACTCTTTGAATGATAATTGTACAAGTTTTCGTCAAATTGTCGTGAAGTTCTTTTGAAACAAATCTACAAAAAAACATTGGCGAGTTTTATTTAATTTCTATCTATTATTTTGAGACGCTTAAAAACTTGATGCATAATGAAAATGTACTAAGTCGGAGAAAATTAACTGAACTCAACAAACTGTTGTTACTTTCAGTTTGAGCACAAACAGGTTGTCACTAAGGCAAAGTTTTGGGCCCTCTCATGTTGAAATTGCGCTGAGCTTTAACTTCGGATCGTGTTCGCACCGTCGACGACTTATGCAAAAACTTCGGAGACAAAAAATCTTAATTTCTATTTTGGTTTTATCGATTTTTTCCCCTGAGATGAACAGCAGACTCGAGGAGAATAATTATTGCCGTGCCAAAAATATTAAAATTATGTGGTGAAATGTGATTAAAAATCAAAACAGCCCTTATTATAAGTGGAATTGAGAATTTTGATTCCTTGTAACTCAAGTGAACTGAATCAAATTAAAAAATGTGAAATATTATGCGTGAAATAGAACTTGCTGCACATGAATTACTGTTTTTCATGCAGTGGTGGGTTAGCTTTAAGTTGAATACAATACAGTCACTCACATTCGTGTTCTGTGAATTATTCGCAGGATCCTCAATACACCAGATCAACTATCCTAGCAGTGGCAAGAGCTATGACTTCGTACGATTGCTGATCAGGAACGTTGTTCAGAAATATGATTCTTAATATTTATTAAAGAATAATTCAAGTGTTAAAACATTGCCACAAAGCTACATAAAGTAGCGTGAACCGCATGTTTATCTTTTGCTATTATGTTAACACACCGTACAGTTAAGTTAGCACCTAAATTCCCAACATAATTCAGGGACTTTCCCGTTCAGTGTTATGCGAAAAATAGTGCGCGTCAAGTCCTCAATGTCACCGGAGGCTAAAATTCTGCGAGAGGCAGACAGATACTTGTGCCCACCGTGAGCTTGTAGCATACCAGTTAATGAGTTAGCCTTGATGACCGTTTCAACAGCTGAAAATAATTAATGAAAAATTAAACAGATGGCAAAAAATGAAAACGGAATACCGAAAAAACAGCGATTCATTACTGACGCTCTTGAACGCTCAGAAAACTCTCTCAGTTTGGTTGCTTATATTCTAATCTTTTTGGTATCGTTGCGTCTGCATTCAATACCGATTTTGCACTTATGTTCTTAATTTTTCCAATTTCCTTTTTTTGTTACAATACCAAAGCCTGTTCATGCTCTTCGGTAACCGAAAAGGAATTTTTTTAACGTTAGTGCCTAGCAAACTGCCACAAACATAGCATAAACTTGACTTAGAACCCTTTTTCAAACTAATTTACAGAAATTCGCCTTACAATATTGCCTCACTCGAAGAAGCTTCATTCCCCGAATCTTAATGTATAACTTTTTATTATATGACCCGAATTCCCAAATTCATTATTTCATTTGTTCCCAAATTCTTCATTATTACACTCTGAAATTGCACTCATCTGGAGCTTTACTGAATCAATAAAATTACCTTTAGATCAAAATTTTGTATCTCAACATTGCATTGAATTCCCCTTTTCCGTCGGAGTTTAAACACATACTTTCCCCCTAAGCCCCAACACTTCCCCAACTCGAGCCAGTCGCCCCAGTCTTCTCCCCTCAGCCCTACTGGGGATTTATCTCGCCGGAAGCCCTTGTCCAGCTTCCGAGAAGAGCATCAAAGCGGGTGCAGTTTTCTGAAGTTCTTTCGTGAATTTTTTCTGGATTCCCGTCCGTTGAGCCGAGCCAGGCGTACAAATCTCTGTTGACTTTTAGTTAGGGTTCATAAAACGAGGCTCTGCCAAACTAGCACCACAGAGAAATACACACAGCTGATCCTTTAGCGTGAGTTTGGTGAAGTAACACTCGGTGTTATTCGACGGCTCTAGCACACTTGTCATGGATTTTGTCTCTTCGGATGGAGGATCGTCACATTTTTGTCGTGTTTAATACTTGGGTCCCACCCGTGCGGTAGAGTTGTGATCAGATTTAATGAAGACGGTGTATGAGGATGAAGTATCTCAGAAAAGGCAATGATCTGATTGGTGCGCTCAGAAAGGTCGAGGGATTACTCCGTGGAGCTGTCTGAGCGAATGTGTGGTGATGCGATATCCACGGCCGGCAGTGCATGTGGTAGACCGGTGAAGTTTCATCTCCTGGAAATTTTGAGGGCTCAAAACCGTAAAGTTGGTTTTAACTTCGATTAGAAGTATCTGGAAAAAAATTCTAACTTCGCAAACTAATAATGTTCAGACGCCGAGAGTTCAACGATAGAAAATGATGAAGTGTCAACACATGTGCACGTGTAAGAAATATTTATTCATTAAATACGCATAGCATTATAGAGAATGCAACGAATTTTAATTTATGTGACTCACGGGTAAACAAATTATTGGCTTCAGCATCAAAGGTAAAAATGAGTATCAGTTTTACAAACGCCTTAGACGTAGAAGCCATTTTACCGGGAGCAACACTAATGATGATTTTTATACGCTTCTTGTTTTGGAAAATCTAGAGGATGGGAGGCCAGCGAACCCTGTGAGAGGGGTCCGCTAGCCCACCATGCGAGAGGCAGCATCTCGGAGATCCAGCACTCACGTGAACCAGAATTTGTGAGCGCCTTTGAGTAACATACTGATGGAGTTTGTTATCCTGAGTGTGCTTTGGAAAAGCTGGGCTGCTTAGTATCTTGGTACCGCGACTGTCCTTAGCGCTCACAGTCGATGTACAGTATCGCCATGTAAACAAGCTTAGTGTGAGGTTCAGAAATTAACGTATTACATCAAAACTCTAGTTAAGGAAGCCGGTATGTTGTGCAACTGATCCCATGAGCGAATCTGTACACTGCGTGCCACTCTTTTTTGTAAGTTCGGGTCCATTTAAAAATCAGCTTGACTATGTCAGGGAAGGAAATATCAGTGATACAGGAAATGTATTTTGCGTGAGATTTACCGTCGTTTCTGCCTGTATCGAGTAAGTAAATAAAATATATTATTGAGACAAGAGATATCATGGGTTCATATTTGCAGGTACAATGAGAGACATCTTGGAGATGCTTAAAAGAAATATCAAAGTTGCTTCTTATTGGACCTACAAATAAAAATGCATATTCACACTCCATGTATGAATTAAAATTGATACATACTAAAGGTAACATTCCATTTACTACATTCCGTGTGCACGCAGTTTGACAGCTACAAAGACCCCGCCTCCTGCCACAGCAGATCCCACTCTCTCCCTGCAGGGGCAACGCGGCTAGACACAGCTTTGCTGGGGTCGCCGTTACATCGATCAAGTGAACTAATATTTACATATGGTAAATTGTTCATCGAGCGCTGATATGTTCGGCTCGTGATTGAGTATAGCATGATATATGACCGTCCTCTGCCTGCTACGACATGCCTCGGGTGCTATTGATGCAGTCGTCCCCCTCATAGAGAGCTAGATTGGTTCCCACAAACAACCGCTCTACAGTCGTTCTCTTCATAAAACGCCATCCACTAGAGGGAGCATCAAATAGCGTGGGAAATACCTGTGCCGTAAGAAATAAATAGAGCGTGTTGTGAGAAACAAATGGAAGATAGAGCTGTTGTTTTCTCGAACCTATTTAGAGCTTTGTGCAGGGACGGCTGTTTTTGTTTGTATCGCAAATTTGAAAAAGTGAAACTAAAATGAAACTAAAGTAAAACTAAAGGTAAACTAAAGTGAAAATGTGGAACTAAAGTGAAACTAAGTGAAACTATAGTGAAACTACAGTGAAACTACAGTGAAACTACAGTGAAACTACAGTGAAACTAAAGTGAAACTAAAGTGAAAAAAGTGAAACTAAACATGTAGTGAGAACTATCCGCGTATGTAGAGCAGCTTGGTTGACAGGCACCTAGAGTAACAAAGAAGGTGAACATAGCATTACAATTTCAATGTATGTTCAGAATAATTTTCTGATCTTACCACACATGCCTCAGTGCTAATTCAAATAGCGTGCGCATGACTATACTCAAGCGTTAGTTACTAAGACAATGGCGTTCAAACGGAAAAGAAGTACACAGGATCGGCCAAAAATGTTACCCTATTTTAGCACATTGATTACTGAAAAACATCAATCTTAGTGGAATGCGCTTGTCGACATGTTGAATGTTCATCTACAATCTGGAAAGAATTACAAAATTAAAGAGGAAAATCAGAGATAGACCAAAAAATTCCCGAAGGCAATGGCAGTCACAGCACTCAATTAAATTGGAACAGATAGGTTCGAGGGAAAATTCATGTATGAATTAGTTTTGGAAATAGGTAATGTTTTAATAAACTATCTTTTCAAATGAGTTATATCTTTTTACTTTTTCAAATTCCAAAGTGTAACATGGTGATTCATTCACAAAACGTTTACCTTGCGCCGGTGAGTAGAACGGTTCTCATTCTGAACAACATCGGATCTACGTTCGACGGCAAAAAATTAAAGTTTGTAACATAAGATAAAATTTCTCAATAAACGTGACTAACCACATCTCTTTCCGATTCATATTTTTTGAGTGATCAATAACTAAAAATTGGAAAACATTTTTTTGGGCCACCTGTTTGTTCAGTATTTTCGGTATAAAAAGTTCAGAAAAAAGACAAAGAAAACTCAGTTCAAACTACTGGAGCTCCTCACTAAAAAGATGTGTACATAAAATACCAACAAATTCTCGTGAATGATATATTTCTAAATCATATAAATGTTGTAAATTCCAGTATCTCGGCTTGAGGAAATTGTACGCTTATTACGTTTCTATACATGGGCGAACCTTTTTACAGGTTTAACACAAAAACTCGCAATACCACAGATATGAAATAAGCTATGCTTCTTAGTCACCCACAGAAAAATTGGTTTCCATGTACATCTTCGTAATGAACAAGCTCTGAAAATGTAGAATTAAATCCCGTACTTTCGCTTCTAATGACTGGAGAAAAATTTCGGCAGTTACTTCAGCAACAAGTCACGTTGATTTCGCGATTGATGAACATTTTTCTTCTCGTCTTCATTCGATATGACTTGAAGGCCTAATGAAACAGCTTCCCAAAAGTTGATCCTAACACGAGAGTTTATTTTCCCCACCTCCCCTCTTCTTCTCACCGGGGGGAGAGGGGTTCGTTTGGTCTAACAAGCACAGATAACAAGGGAGCGGACTACGTCTACGCTCTAATTAGCACGAAATGTCCTGTTCTGAACCGACCTTGTTATCTCATCCCTAATTAGTAATATGTACGTGTTCACACCGTAGGGATAAATAGAAGGAAGAGCTATGTCCTGAACAAGGACTTGTTATCTGACACCTCGTTATTGAAAGGCAGTCAGGCCGTGGTGTCTGGAAAAAAAAGGCAATCATGCCGTGGTGTCTGGAAAAAGGAAAGGCAGTCAGGCCGTGGTGTCTGGAAAAAGGACAGGCATTCAAGCCGTGGTGTCTGGAGAAAGGAAAGGCAGTCAAGCCATGGTGTCTAGAAAAAAGAAAGGCAGTCAGGTCGTGGTGTCTGGAAAAATACACTTACTCATTGAACTTATATTACTAGTTCATGTTATGGTTTTCTGCAAGTGCAATGAATCCATGCCATTTTGTTTTTTGTATTCTAATTATGCTACTTCCCTAAGTTCCATTCGGTAAACTTACATGTTGTCTTGACTAATGTCCTCTCAGGGAGAGTAGGATAGGCAATGGGTTGGGTCAGTTAGGCTCGTTTATCACATGCTATGGGGACTGGCGACCCCAAGGGGAATTGCCAGGCTACCTCAGCTATGTATGGACCTTCAAAACTTTTATCTTCGCTCCGACTTTCGTTCTTTCAATTTTCATAATTTCTTCATTATCTCTTCTTTGCCTTTTCTTCCCTTCGTTCTTGACTTAACTTTCCTATTCGCAGAAGATCCTGTGTGGGGACGCAGCTTGTGCATAATTTCCTTATTTTCTGTAGTCCAAACTAAATGGTCCCTTTTCTTGGCTCTCTTTAGATCTCATTTCATGCAGATAAGGATTTTTAGACTAACCAATGATCTAATCTACAATCTTGACTCGTACACTTGTACACCGCAGTCAAAGATGGAGTACCGTGTTTTGGGACACCGTGTGGATGTGTTCCGGCCAGGATGTAATATGTTCAGAACAGGTTGAGCCCAAAATATCCGGTCGATGAAACGTCACGTTCAGAATAAGTTGAGCCCAAAACATTCCGAATTGGATGAAACGTCACGTTCAGAATAAGTTGAGCCCAAAACATTTGGAATTGGATGAAACGTCACGTTCAGAACAGGTTGAGCCCAAAACATTCTGAATTGGATGAAACGTCACGTTGAGAACAGGTTGAGCCCAACACACTCCGAATTGGATGAAGCGTCACGTTCAGAATAAGTTGAGCCCGAGTCTCGTTATCGGGTCCCTCGAGTGAGCTGAGCTTCATTGAAGAGAAGGCGCAGGACCTCGGAGTCCCGCCAGAGTGGAGCAGCGAAGAGTTTCGAGTGGGCTCAAGTTTCAATTATCTTGTCTTCATTTCGTTTAGCAGACCTTAATTAGCTCAGCTCGAGGATGGAAGAAAAAGCATCAGAGTGAAATGCGCGAATGGAAGGTAAGATATTTTTTGTTCATTGTACGTCCAGATGACGGTACGAAGTGTTGATCAACCCTCGCGAGAACTCGTAATGAGATTAAATGGGCTGATGAAACTGAAACAAACAATGTCAAAATCGATCCAACACCTTTCTTCGTGAGCAGGAAAGATTTTGTTATTTTTCAGGGATGTGGTAGTGAATTTCACATATGTGTAGTTCTGTGCCCCAAGAATTTGCCAGTTTTTGTAGTTAAAAATCGGAAACGCTGTGTGTAAGAATGACGGTCAACGATAATTTCTTATGAAAAACTGTATTCATTTCTGTATTCATGGCAGTGATTTTATTTACTTACTAACTTCTGATCATAAATTCAAACAGATTAATTTATACTATAAAAGTTTTGCTTAACTATATAACAGATTTACACCCATATGAGACTATGATTTACACCCGACTGAAACTATGATTTACACCCGTCTGGAACTATGATTTACACCCATATGAAACTATGATTTGCACCAATATGAAGCAAGCTACGACACTACAACTGCTGTGTGATCCAGCACGCAGGAAAGCTATAGAATAAATATTTGACAAACACGTTGCTGTTAAAGGGGCTTTATTCATTGATTTTGTTGCAGGAGTACCCCCCAGATTCATTCATGACCTCACAATTGTTAATTAAATCTTAAGTCTTAATCAGATACCTCAGCTATAATTTAAACGGTCAATAAGGTTGATGATTGTTTCCTGACAGCTAAAAGTTACAAATTCTCACATTTGCGCATCAACAGATTATATGTAAGGCAATAAAACCGAGTCAACTTTTTCTAAAGGAACTATCACATCAGTCAAAAAGTATCTAATAAAAATGATTCACGCGTAGTCAAACTGCATGTTAGTACCAGCACCCACGTTAGTACTAGTGTATCAGTCCCAGTACCTGCTTTTAGGACGCCTTATTGGTACCAGCACCTCCGTTAGACTATCTTATCAGTATCAGTGGTTGCGATAGGACCAGCCATCATGATAAAAAACTTCTTCCGTTTTAAGCGAACGACTATAACTCTGAATTTAGTTGATTCAGATTTAAATATAGTTTGCAAGAGGGCTTTATTTAACAATAATGTTCAGGATATGCAAAGAACAGTTTTTCGGTTCCCACGCCAAATATCTTCGAACTGGCTTCCTAGTTTTCATCAGTAAGAACTAGAACAAATTCCGATGTATTAATTCAAGTCACTCATTTTGAATCACTCAATCAATTCCTCTGCTACAGATCCACACTGGAATCTTACAACGAAAAACTTGACTTTTAAAGCAATCAAAGCTATCTGAATGTCATTTTAATATTTAATCACAGCCTGACAGGCTCAGTCGACTTCAGTTTATCACAAGAAGACCAATCGAAATATGCAAAGAGTCTATCAGAAAGAAACGGTTCACAAATCATTAATGAACTAACATCAACGATAAAAAAAGTCTCCCAGAAGTGCGACGCATTAATCTATGACTAGAAAGCTAATTAGCTCTTTTATTGGCTGCTCACTTTGTGGCTCTCGGCCACTCAAAACAACGATGATGACGAGGGCGATGTGAGAAAGCTAGACTCCTATCATTTTGACATTAATTTGAAATTCAATCAAACAACTTTCCCTGAGCTCTGGTATCATTACTACGCAGTCTCATCATTTTGTTCAATAGTTACTGATGGCAAACTTTAAGTTGCTGGAAAAGGCTGATGTTTTTCTGTGGCTGTACGTCCTAGATTCTGATGTGTTGCGATAAAAATTTAAATGACTCGCAAATTGTAGTACTTTACGTAACTTGAAGAACTTAGCAAGTTTTAACACGACAAGTCTAATGGCTTCCCTTCAATCGAAAAGACCGATAGCGATGTACATGCATGTCTAAAAGCAATAGCAAGCTGCGGCGCTCCAAGTCATCGTCGCATTTTCTGTTTTCTCTTTAAATTATTATTGCCTGATTATATCTGTTTCTTCCTAAATGACTGAGCAAATAAAATCTTTTAGTGATCTCATTCCCATGTTTAGTTTGTCTCAGGCTGATGTGCAGTGACGACAAACCCAAACCACGCAAGAGAATAAACGCATCAGTTCCTCATTTTCTCGCTCTCAGGTGCGGGGCTTAGTCGCTCAGGCGTTCCCTATTAAAACTTTATTTATATTGATTTGAACTCAGAGTTGTTCAAGTATTTTCATTTCGGATCGTCAAGATAAGCCATTCTTATTTCTTATTTTACCGATAACTTTTTCATTCAGTAAAATATTCTGGACGTCCCACGTAGAGTAAATACGCGACTCTATTATTCCTGGGAGCTCAAATTTAAGAGAATTTAGGAAGCCCCAAATGGTTATTTACGAATTTGAGCCTAGCATCACTAATTCACGACGGTCTCAGATCGTTCAACATTTTTCACAGACTTACAACGAACATTCACAATTCATGAATTATGGCACTCGATCCCAAGCATATATCAATTTTCTCAATTCAGGATAACCTTAGTAAGCCAGCAGAGTTTTTTTGAGTCGGAGTGATTCAGGATGTACATTCGCTGCCATCGCTTCTTTATAGGGCAAAATTCCTTCCTTACCTCTCCCATGTCACCCCCAATTTAGAAAAGCCCAAGCACCTCCACATGTTGGTCCTCGGTAGGAGTATCGAGTTGCTGAAACAATGTCACTTTTTCCGTTCCCAGATCCCACAAAAAACTACTGTCCCCGTGTAAGGTGTTGCCGTCGATGACCATGCAGAATGTAGCCACGAAAATTCAAGTACCTGAATGAAATTCGTCCCTTCAACTTGAATCCTTAAACTCTGTAAATTGCACGTATCGGTGTAAGTGCTGTTGTGGTGGGAACTTTCAAAGGTGGCGCTAGATGCTAGGTTTTTCTTCCAGTTACTTTACATATTCATTCATTAATCTACCTACACACAGTACACGTATGAATAAATATTGTCTCAAGTTCTATCTGTTTCTAGCAAGGAAAGTAGCTCGCAGTGTGGATATTTCCCTATTCCATGTCTTAATGAATAATATGGACGCATGCAGACAAGGGCAATTGCAGAGTATGCTGAATTGAGGCCTTCATCAAAATTTACCGTTTGAATGCGTAAACATTTTTGTATATTGGTGCAGCCATGCCGAACGCTGCACTTCGAAAGGGGAACCTAAGCAATCATTGTGCAAATACGAGTACAAATTTTGAAGCAGCATCAGGCCTTGCGTCAAATATGTCCAACGAAGCTGGTAAAAAGCTCTGTAAAACTCAGATTAGAATACAAAGTAGAGTGAAAGAAGTTTAGCAAAAAATGCATATTTCTTGTACAACTTTGCACACGCCATAACAGTCTATACAAAGTGTGCACTTTGAAAAATTGGATCAGTACTTCAGATGTGAAGGTTTTATGGCCTAAAGGAATAAAAGTTTTGCCTACACTTTCACTTACCTTTAATTTAATGAAAAACCCTTAGAGGGGAGACTGCAACGATGTTGAGCTCTATTCACGTTCTTAATAGCTATGGTGAAAAAATTTCTAATTTTTTTAGGCAAAATTTTCACGCATCATGAATTTTAACGAACGAAGGTACGGCGTACATAGACATACCACTTTTCCAAATGGATAAGATTGCTTTAATGAAGAAGCCAGATTTCGTGTTGAAATTTTGATTGCATCAGATTACTCGTTTCGATCTCCTTTGACTGGAATATCAAGTACCAACATTTAATTTCAGCGGAAAAACCCTCTACTGATATATAATATTTTCTCTCGGTTTTC
>VOMN01085574.1:0-19342 GCA_014899125.1 Orchestia grillus
CGTTTTTTTTAAAGGTCCTCCCGATAATACGTAAGCACCTAATTTGCATTAAGATTAATTAAAGACCTTGACTAAGTTTTAATTTTTAATTTGGTAAATGGGCAAATAAATTTAGGATCTCAAAGCCATGATAAACGACGATGAAGCTTACCAAATTTGTGCCCGAATGAGCAATTTTTGCTTCCGAATTATTTCCAATGAAAACAGCATTTCGCTGATGGTATTCGAGCATGCTACAAAACCTCTGCATTTTCCATCCCTTTCGATCGCTAGATTTGCTCTGTCTATCTTAATAAAAATCTAACGATATAACGTAGATTGCATAGATTTCGAGCTCGACCTCACTGTAATTTTGCAGCCTCTTTGCCTGCAGCAGCGAGTTTACGCCCCTGGAGCTTGCGTTCTGTGCAGCCAATTTCGTGAGCGCTGAGAGCTGCGCCCACAGCCTCCAAAGAAAGACCCCTCAGCTCTCAGTGCTTCTTGGAGCCACATGTTTTTGAAATTAAAATGCCACCTTGGGAACAAAGTATGTCCCAACGGAACTCTGAAGGCGTGCTCTCGTGTAACTTTATCAAAAGTTCGGAAATGTTTCGTTTGGGATCGGATATTTCACTGATGAAACCCCGACGGTAACCTCAAAAATTGTGCTTGCGCTGACCTTATCAGAAGTTTTAATTTTTTCATCATGAGATGAGCATACGAGAAGCCCTGGGCCGTATCCGGTGACGAAGTAGTGGCAGCCCGCCTGCCCCACGAGGTTAAATAATAAAGCGCTAAAAGAAAATGGAAAAACCCCGGAGTACACTACATGTATGCAGCAATAGTGAAGCGAGGCCGCCTGATTACGGTCCTTATGCTGAGCTGCTTTGATGGATCGTCCCCTTGAAGTTAACCCTATACCAACGCAATTGAAGGGCTTTGCGATAAGGCTACATTTAAATTTTTACGAAACACATGCAGCATCTTGATCAAAGTGCATTTTGAAATCCGCATCGACGGCGAAGGGTATCGCCTAAGTTACCGACCAACAGACGCAAGCGACAGAATCACCCGTTTACGTTTTGGCCGTTAGGGACTGGAATCCTGTCACATAAATTTCTCGTATTTACCATTTTCGATCCGTAGTTTTCTCGTACCATTAAAGAAAATTAAGTAGGCTAACATTTATGAAATGGTTAGGTGTGTTAAAGGCGCGTGAGTATACAGTATCAAGGGAAAAAGATCGAAATAATAATGAAAAAAAGCGAAATCTCTAATAGCTTCAACTACGAAACGTAGTGAAATTTATTGTTATACGGAAATCAAGTCTTCGATGCAAGCTTAATGTATACAAAATGCAATTTGTGTGATGAAATTAGGAATATGAATTTTTTTGGAGTAATAAGGTCAGAAAATTGGAAGCACGCATGACAGCTCAGATACTTGACGAATAAACTTTCTCGCGCATAGAGAGCTCTCGCTCGTAGAGCAAAGCCTAAATCTCCAAAAATGTCAAAGTGAAGTGGGGTCAGTGGCTCTCGAAGGGAATCACTTTTCAGAAAGGCCCTCAAGAGATGAACGGCGTAATTTTCAACTAACCCGCACAGAAACACATTCATCAGAAAGCTGTGGGCGAGACTTCGGACACTTGAGCGTAATATGAGGATTCAATTGATAACGATTGGCTTAGGAGGTTCCGCTCGAGGCGTGACTTATAACGGATTTTAGGACACGCAGACTAAATTCACATATAAGAGAACGAACAACGCATACATAGGCATGGCTCTTTCCAAGTGGGAAAGTTTGCGATCGAAGATCAGGAAGTTCGGGTTTTGAGGTTGCTGGGGAAGAGTCTCGGCCCGAGGAGCCCTCGCTGGCGTCGGGCCCGCACTAAGGACGAATTTAAACGTGTACTCAGTATCAGCGGAGTTGTAGGCGTTCAAGTGTCTGTAACCTTTAACACATAACCTTTTATCACGTTCACGAATAATTTTCACAAAATTGTCCTGCAGTTCTGCGGCCCTCAATTTACCACTACGTTTGGCAGCGACACGTACAATCATCCAGCCGAGAGTTCTAGTACTTTCCGAGTACCTTCTGTCTCAAAAGTAACGAGCATTATCGTGAGCTACCGTGAGCCGCAATACATCGTCAGTGGAAGTTATAACATTGAGCCGCATCACCAGGGGCCACACGCACGTCGACAGCATCGCAGCAGTCAAACGAGGCGTCAGAGTGCCTCGTTTGGGAGACATAAAAACATGACGCATAAACACATGAGGAGTCAGCAATAAGGCACATCATGATCAGTGTAGTGCGCAGCCGTCAACGAAGGTGCGCGAGGGATTCACAGTAAAGGCAATTGTGAATGTGTTGGAGCTCTAGGTAAATTGCATTGTTTATTTTTTTGGTTGTACTGTTGAATCTGATGTCTGCGGTGTTAGAGCCCTGTAACACAATATCCTTTTGTGACCTAAGCTAGCGATATTTTATAGTAACCGGCTCATTCATACTATCAGTGCTCTCGTCTCATTTTATTCTCGCTTAACATGTGTGCGCGTTCCCTGTGTTTCTATTATTTGCAAATATGATTTTCTGTGAGATTAAAACAATATTGAAAGTGATTAAACTTAAGTTGTGCGTTTTTTATCCCCTTCTTCTGTGGGTACATGGGTGCACTTATATATATATGTGAGAGGTATGAAGCAACCTCTCAACCCTTGACGATCTGGTTCGTTAATATAGCGTAATTTATCATGATTTATTTTTCAATTCAATTAAATTTTTATCTATGTTTTTTTTTATGAATAGGGAAGCATATTTATAGTTGTATCAAATTTCGGATTTCATTATCATTGTTTTTGCATTTTGTGCACGCACCTTACGGACCCCGGCACATTAGTTTCAACAATTCTGAATAAGTTAAAATGCTAATTCCGTAACACTTGAGAATGATTGCTGATCAAAATGAACTGAACAATAAACAAAATGCAAATAATTTCAACAATTTTTAAAATTCTCTCGTTAATCGTGTTTGAACTGTGTGGTAAAATTCAAGTCAGGGTTCTTTTACAATCAACGGGGCTGCTAAATCAGTGACGTCATTGGGAGTGAAAAACTGATAGTGAAATTACGTAATGACGACAAACTTTCTGTAGATGATATTGCAAAGAGTGGAAAAGCGTAGAAGTGCCAAGAAATCACCTGGCAGGTCTGAAAAAACCACAGCAAGAGAAGGTCCATGGATCTGAAAACATGCAAAAAGGATCGATTTGTCACGGCAAACGAAATTTAAAAAGAAGTTAATGGTAAGCTGGGCATTCATATATCAAGACGCACTGTCTCCCGCACACTCAATGACATCAATATGTTTGTCGAGGACCCTCCACGAAGCCTTTTATAAAGTAGAAGAACAAAAAAGCTAGGTTGAAATTTGCCACCTAATACGTGACGTATTCTGAAAAACAGTGACTATACGTCCATTTTAGCTATGAATTCAAATTGAACTTGTTTGGCTGTGATTGGAGGGGGCTCGTTTGACGCAGTCTGAAGGAACAGTAATCTGCTCAATGCACTGAGAGTAGAGTTGAGTTCGAAGGAGGAAGGGTCGCGGTCTTTGACATGATTTCTGCTTCTGGACCTCTAGTTAGATTTCATGGAAAAGTCAATGCAGCTGTATATAATTAGTAACTTATTTATTGAAATAAAAGAGGCCCACGATCTACATTGTAGGGTGTGTAATTCGAAACAACCATTGTTTTTTTCATTTATTTAACTCAAGTTAATGCTAAATATTTACGCACACTGCCTAAGCGAGGGAAAGTTTGGGTTAAATTAATGAAAAAGCGAAACGGATGTTTCGAATTACACACCTCATAATTAATAACTAACGAATCAAGTTTTACCTAGCCTGAGAGCTGTAATTAATCAACCAGTTGTTTTTATGGATGAGAATGCACAGCGCTACGGAGCAAAATCTGTCACGACGTCTCTTTCAGAGGAGACTCGAACTGTAACGGGATGGCGTGCTGAGAGCCCAGGCCTGGCGACCACTGAGAATGTACGGAAGATTTTGCGTGGAAGATTTAAGGCAAAGAATCCAAGAAATGTTGAAGAACTGTGAAATAATTTCAAAAAGGAATAGGAGAAAACATCTGTCAATGAGTGCAAGACTTTAATTCACGCCAGTAACAAAAGATATTATGCTGTGATTGAAAATAAAGGACTACGTACCGAGTAATAATAAGCATGCACAGTTTTTTCTATTTTGATCTGCTATAATAATGAAATTAGTGGGATTTTGCTTATCGCTCTGATCATTTTGATCCCTTATTCTTTACAAGTGCAACAGAATCAATAACATATTTTTTCACGCTTGGTTGAATGAACTTTATGTTTTGAATTCATCTACAAGGTCAGTCAAGATGATCTGACACATTTGTAGGTCGAATAAAAGCCAAATGAAGCAATGAAACAAACAAGTGTTTTTATTTTCGAAAAGTTCGTATAATGCCATTTTGTTAATAGGTATGCAATAATAGCCCTCGATCTATTGAACAACTCAAGGATGCAATTTGTCAAGAAATTATTGCCATTCCACATGAAATGACCCGCCGAGTTTTAGACAACTTTCGTCAACGCCATCAACAGTGTGTGGACAACAATGGATCCCATTTGACTAACTTAATTTTTAAAACATAATGAAACAAATGGCATTATATGTACGTTTTAAAAATAAAACACTTTTTTGTTTCTTTACTTCATTTGCATTTTATTAAATCTGCAAACGTGTCAGGACATTTTGCCTGACCCTTTAGTTTACGTTGATGACTTTATTTCCCTCTAATAACATATCCCATTGCGTTTTGTGGTACATGCTGCATCAGATTTCGACTTTTTCTTGTCATTATTCTGACCTGTTCGCTCGGTCCCGCATTTCTCCCGTACAACAACGAGCGATACAACGAAAAATGAAATGAAATTATGAGCGTCTCATTTATGAGACGCTTCTGTGTACTAGGTTAAAATTAATGTGTTTTTTATTACTCATTCATTTGCTAAAGATGCTATTCATTATGAAATACGTAAAACGTATGAAAGTTACGAACAATATGTAAATGGCCCAGCTCTGTTATCCTCCAGTTTTATGTACATACATGTGCCGAAAATTTCTGTAGCAAAATTGCAATCAGTTTCGATACCTATCAAGTTAATAAGTAAACAATCATTATTTGATGTCCATGCAATATACACATTTCAGTAGTAAATATATTATTAAATAATAAATGATAAAATTGTCCATCCACATATAAAACAACTTGACCCGAGCTTACAAGTTGACAATATTTCGATCTACATTCACTATCACATTATCTAACAATAGCCCAGTGTTGCTTGGTTGGTTGGTCTATCCGCCCGTCTTTCTGTCACGCTCTTAATAGATAGGAGAAAATTTCCAGGTCAGTATTCCTAAACTAAGAGCGAGACTGTCGGATAAGGGAGTCCTTATTAGTGATACTGAAAATAATATTTCATGTCAGAGTTACCATAAATACGAGGTTATCTTAAGAATTTAACGTCATTTATCCCACCATTTTTGGTAAGACGCATCCCCAAGTTTACTACAGTAAAATCTTTCTCTGTGCTCCCCTTCAGCTTCCAGGTTCACAAGCTTCATCGGAAAATACTTGGAAGAAATACAGACTTCCACGTGGGCAAGTAGAATACGTTTTCTTGTTTAATATGTGAGGAATTTCACGAATGAAATAACATTGTTGAAGGTTCTGTGTTGTGTGTTGTATACAATCTGAACTTCAATCCTTGTGTGCTCCTGCTGTCCTTCCTCTAGAAAACTTTCGGAAAGTTTTTAGGAATCTTGGGGGCAAAACTTGATTTATTTTCTCCCGTGAATTCCCGAGGTTCCTTCGCGTGCGTGCAAAAGAAAGATATCGTGTTCCCCTCGCATTCCTCGCATTTGCTGGAGCGGCCGTGTGGCTTCTTTAGGCTTATGGAGGACCGCAAATTTCGAAGGACCTGATGAGAAACTCACAAAGAAATACTTGCACCCCACCGGCAGCTATGTCTTCTTTGTCATGCACTCCTTGTGCAGTTAAAAACTTCACTTGGTGTAATATGTGTGTATTTAATACGGGAAAATACGCGTAAATAGTCATTTCTCATTTAGTGCACCCCTCTGCAACCATATCGTACGTTTTACTTAGTTTCAATCGCAACACATGGAGCATTTGAGGCGGATGCTCTGCGAAGTCAACACGCGCTGCTCGCGACGTGCCCACCTTGATCGCACCTCTGGAAGATATGTAGCATCGGTGCAGGAAACGTGCCCCACAAATGTCAGCAGCGGGTTTTGTAGGACGATCGTATCCTGTAACACTTACTAGATTTTAAAGCAGTGGTCGCAACTTTCTGGTCGTGTTGATCACGCACCAGCTTACTTAATTTTTCGACTTTATTTTATTCCAGTAGATCATTTTCAGTAAGTACTGAACATGTATTACCTAGTAAAGAATTTCTCTACGATCAGTGGGATGAATGGTGATGAGAGACCTCTGCAGCTATGCTCTTCACCCAGTAATGACAGTTCCCTCAGGGGTCGTAGGATACGTATTGTTAGTTAGGTTTGTCCATCGTATGCTATGAGGACTGTAGACCCCAGGGTGCTCTGTTAGGTTACCCATGCCTTCGGGATTTCTATCTTTCGTACCCACTTTGCTTCTTCCAGGTTCACCTTTTTTGTTATCTCTTCATTTTCAGCTTGCTATTCCTATGCTCCGGGTATCCTGCTTGGGAACACACATTTTACGTAGATTCCTCTTTCTCTACAGTCCATACCAAATGGGCGAGACGTAGTCCGAGTCACTCAAGCGCTATAATCTCTACCACTACTACTTAATGCTAATGCAGAGCGTACATTTTTATTGGCACTCAATGTTAATAATACCGAAAGAGAACAATGGTAGCAAAAAGTGATGACACTAGATATTTTATGGTTACACGGTGCCTTTTCAATCTTCTACGGAAATGATTTGCATACGACGTGTAAACGTAACATGCAGCTCATTTTTTCTTTAATTTAGATTTCGATATCTGATAGCCTTTAGCCGTACTTTTCACAGAATTTATTAATATCAGGAACTTTACATTTTTCGCTCAAATTTTATTTCTGAAATAAATGACCTATCCTAAAGGCAAGTTCTAAATAAATCAGCAGAACCTATTAAGGAATAATCTTTTAGAATTATTGTATTAATTGAAGAATATCTGCTCAATTAAAGACGACTGAAAGTGCCATGGAACGCTTAACATCTCGTCAAACATACCGATCAAGCCCTTCAGAGTATCATATAAAAAACTATCGCTAACAAAGATGATATCAAAGGCCGTGCCTTTAGATGACCATTTCGAAATTCAAATTTAACGAAAACATCGATTTTCATTCTCGATGTGGGACTTATTTTTTCATTCGTTCTTGTAATCTAATTCCGATGACGATCATGAACACTGCTCCGGCGATAAAGATTTCCTCATTTTCGATTTTTTGTTCATCCTCTCTTGCCGGGTGGGATAGACAGGGAGGGACAAACGGGGTGGAGCAGAAACGATGGATGTTTCTAAGGGACCAAAGAAAGTTTTTATCAGGACCACTTTCAATACTGTGAAACGCTATTCTGTACAATAAAAACAAAATGTGAAATTACTCCTTTGAGCAGTATTGACCATAAATAACATTGTGTTACTTTGCTTTATAATCAGGAGACATGGAATTTTCGTCATTTGTGATTCACTGTAAAGATTTTTCTCTTGCGTTTTCCTGCAGACTGTTCGAGACGCATCCCGATGTGCAGGAGTCGTTCATGTCTTTCAGAGGAGTTCCCCTCCTCGAAATCCAGCAGTCGAAACAGCTCAAAAACCACGCTCTGAGGTGGGTTCGACGTCCTCGACGTCAGATGCAAATTTTTCCAGAACTCGAGGTATATGCTCGCCGGAGTTGCTGTTCTTGCGACAGTAGGGTCCGTTTGGAACGAGTTGAAATGTTTGCCGGAGCTTAAACTTCAAAGAACTTTGATGTTCTTGTCAATGCTGAGATTCATGAAAAGTTTGTGCATTTTTCGAAGCTCATCAAGCTGTTTTTTTTAACCTTGAGATATGAGGAGGAGATGAAAGTCTTGGGAGGGATGAAATATTGATATTAATTCCGGCCATTGATATTTCAAATGCTAACATATATTTTTAATTTACTTTTTCTTTTAGGTTATCTTTAATACCTCAATTAACTGCTCTATGATATTCAGTAAAGTTAACCCCGCCTGAATACTAAAAATTGGGATCAATACAGGATGACTCTGCACATAGACTTTACTGGTTACAGCACAGGTGGCATACAACACATCGTTGGGTTTATATGATTCATAGCTGCAGATGAGTGAGGGATGCGACGCTTGAGCTTCCTCTTCCAGGGGAAGCACCCCGTGGTACATTAAAAATCTGTTTTACTCCGCCGGGAATCGAACCCTGGCTTCTCAGTTGTGAACCGGCACGTCGCAGTGCGCCATGAAGGTCTCATTGTCGCAGGTATATTCTGAGACGAGGACACAAATTTGAAAAAAAATTGAGGCCTGTCGTTCTAGACGTTTTAAAATATTTTTTTAGGAGCCAAAACAAGCAGAACTGATATCGGTGGATATTTTTTCGTTCCATCTATTTTTGTACACCTTTAACTTGCGCGTTATTAACTTCACTTTCTGTAATCAGTCAAGATTGCTATGAAACAAATAGTAACACTATGGAACAAATTCTTTCGGTAATTAATCAGTGCACGTACTCATGCTCACTTCATTCAAATTATTCATGTTTGAATTGACGCATTCGATTCCGTCTTAAAGGGTGATGGGCTTTGTGCAAAAAGCCGTGGCTAGGCTGGACGAGCCTGAGAAGATGAAGGCAATCGCCGACGAGCTGGGAGCAAAGCACGGTAGTTATGGCGTCCATCCTGTCTACATCGACGTAAGTTTTGCTTCTGGTCGCCTGTTTACATCGACATCAGGTTTATCGTAGATTTGGCATCCAGTTTTCATCGAGGTAAGTTTCGGTCTTGGTATTGTTATAATTAGTCAGATGGGAGTGCTTATTTAAAAACCAAGAGAGTGAAGACCAACGCGAGACTTTATAGGGACAACTTTTCGCGAAAAAAGTGCAAAAAGGAGGGTCATGCAGGAGAGCAAAACGAAAAAATTATCCTTCGGAACACAGGCACAAAGTCTTACTTAATTTCTGATTCCTCTAAATGCTTTTAATACCATACCAAATAAAGGGTGACACAGTGTAGCAGGATGTAACATAAAAATAGTAACCTACCTCTCCTCAGGTAACCACAGATTTAACATCGCAATTAAGCCTTAAAAAAACGAACGATGGCATCTCAGGGGCCGAAGCTTCGAGGGCTTGTGGATTTGCAGTGATGAGGGAATGTCGGAGTGGTTTGTGCGGGCGCCACGCCTTTGGATGCGCTCACTGTGGAAAGTGTTGCACTGCAGTCGGTGGTCGCGCGTTCAGTGCGCGGGAATTATTGTGCTCTAAAGATTGAATTGTTTTGATTCTCAATCATGTTCTGCGTAGGGATCGATTGGGGGCTGGAAGGAATCGATCAATACCTGCAGTGTGTACCTGAAGTTATTGGTCCATGTGGCTCTTGAGTTCTTTGAGTTGTAAGATTTTGCTGAGATTTTACTCACTCGACATGCCAGGGCCGCGTGCAGGGTCCCTCGGGTGCTGGCTCCCAAAAATTTAAAACGAAATCAATTAACGGATTAGCGGATATTCCACTCCAAATCTATTTTAGATCTGCGTTGAAATTGTGAGTGTTTCGTGGCTTAAAATGAACAAGGGACCTAAGGGAAGTTTGTCATTCGTTAAATGCCCTCCTGTTGTGCAGAGTGTGAGGAATTCAGCAAGCTCCAAATTTATTGTTTAATCTTTTTTATCGTCAGATAGGTATCAATCATCGATGAGTTTATATTGGTTTTTCTTGTAATATATGAGTTACGTTTTTGTATCTTGTAATACGTTTATGTTTTTTGTGTATTTTTGGCTCTGGAGGTAAGCCTCCCTCATTGAAAACAGTGCGAAGAATAGAGTTTTGAGCTTAAATTAGATCGCGCTCAACTCCGACTGAAGTATATTTGTTTGAATATTCCAGTAGGTTACGTACCTTCAACGTAAAATTTAATTTAGTTAACCTGGAGATAACATGTGAAAAAATATTAGCCAAATGTAAAATACCATCCTTGGTATGGTAGAAGGACTGGTCAGTTCATTGGTGTTAATAAATCAAGTTCCAAGCACTTATCGTGTTCTGCTCTGTTGCAGGGCATCTCTCTCGTTGCGTTTCAGTAGAGTCTCACTCTGGTCCTGGTTCTTATTTGGAAAATAAATACCAACTCTACTTGGCCTACTATAACAACAGTAAAATAGGAAATTTTGTCTTTAATAGGAACTTTAATTTTAATCACAGCTTTTGAACCTCTTCAACTTACATTTTTAAGAAACAGCAATCCAAATTATCAATGTTTGACAAATATGTCGTGTAGATGGCCTCCTCCTCTACGTACGTATGCATTACAAAAGTTCAGTTTTCTGCGTCATCCTGTCGAGTCTTTGATCTATATCTCTTCACATCTAATCAGCTAACAACTCAGGTTTGATCAGAATGAAGTATTATGCTGGAACTAACCAAGCCACCGTAACATTCAGACAAAACAACTTCAACCAAATTTTACGAGACGCAATGCGTAACGTAATGCTCCACATGGACTGCAACTGTGCAGCGATGAATATTTAATGCACGCAGCTGAACATTATAGCAAATATCAAGAGCAAAATGCAAAACAAAATTCAACGCACCGCTGGTTGGTACCTAAATTCATGAAAGAAAGATACGATTGAAAAATTGCAGACTTTCTTACTTTTTCCTTTACTCTGAGAAGTAAAGAGAACCATTCGATGAATGCGTGAAATTTCCATCAGCTCCCAGGCTCACTTTCAAGGACAAAACTTGGTAAAAATTAGACTCGGAGCGGGTCTAAGGAATATTTGGTGGGCGACTTCATTTATAACATTTACTTGCGAATATCGAGGTCAACGTTCATTAACGAGATCCGCAAGAACAAATGAGGTCCGCAAATGCACTTATTAATTTTTATTTAATTTCATTTAAGTAATCTTACTAAACACGTGCAATATATTCTTAGTTACGGCAGTTTGGTTCTATAGAAATTATAAAATCTGTTATATACTAAAATTAGTATTATTTCATCTCAAAGTTACCGTAAATAAGAGTGTATCTTAAGAAATTAACATCATTTAGCCCCAAAAGTTGGCGGGGTGCGTGTACCAGTATTCAATAATGTATTTCCTTTTGAGTGTTGTCTTAATGGGGAATCAATTAATAAAATTTTAGGGCTACCATATGCCCATTAAATTATCGAGATTACAGTAATTGAATTTCTAGTGACAAATAAAGAATATTCAAGGTGCTTCATTCGACAATCCCATTTACAGTATGAAATCTAGAGGTTATAGAGAAATTATGCAATAAGCGACCGGGAGGCGCTCATTATTCTTCAGTCACATTCGTTATTTATAGTAAATTAGAATCGCATGTCACGTTTTTTTGACACTAGTCGCGTTGGCATCAGAAGCCACACAGTCAGCCCTCATGAATTGTCAATGAGAACAATTTCTCCGAAGTAATGAAGCAGAAACTTCGGTCATTGAATCACAATTCTCCTAGTGTCTTTAGAAACTTTTTCGATGAAGGATCGCCACGATGTACCGAGTAACTTCGTAAAGTTGAAACTCAATGAACAGTTCAAAGTTAAAGAGCCTTTAACGCTATTTCTGTTTTTGTCTGTCTTGCTGTCCCTCCAATCAAGTCTCCCGTCGCAGGTTCCCTAATGGACTCTAACTGCAGCCTCAGGGCTTTTAATTCCATTGTAGTCTTCAGTTTCAGCGTTCAATTCCACTGTAAACTTTAAATTCAGTTTCCAATTCTACGATATACCTTTCATTTCACTATAACTTTTAATTTCAGCCTTCAATTCCGTTATAGTGCGGAATGATTTTTGATCTTCATGCTTTATAGAATTTTGGTCTTGCTATCACGCCTGAAATGCTTATTTACGTGTAAACAATTGATGTTTTTGATTCAGGTTGTTGAACAACCTAAAAATATCTACCAATAGCGATACAAGTGAATGTAATGCGCAGCAAATGTACGAGTAATTGTAAGGAACATCCCTCAAATTGGAGGGAGGCAACCGAGTTGAACTCTTTGCTGTGGGTTGTGGTGACTTGGTCTCCAGAAGAGAGGGATTGAAGTGCTGGTAACTTGAAATGCTGCTCGTTTTTTTCATTGCGCTAAGAGTTATTTTTTCTCTGCTGTAGATGGGGAAATGGACGTAGGGTTTTACGTGGCATGAATGTGGGAAGTTGCACAACGCTCAGATTTACCCTACACCTTTACACTTGCCCAACACATTTACAGTAACCCTGCATCCTTCTACTTATCATAATCCCTTATATTTACCTTTCACCTCTATACCTACCCCTAAATCCTTGTATTTACCCTACACTCTCGTGGTTACCTCGATACCCAGATATTTACCCTATACCTACACTTCCCTTATATCCGTACATTTACCTTACATACGTGTATTTGCCCTACACCCTCATATTTTCTCAGCGTCCCTTCATTTCCGCTACACCCTTATAATCACCCTACACCCTTATGTTTACCCTACACCTGTTTATTTACGTACAACTACACATTCACCGGGATCCAGAGCATGTCATGCGATAAATAGTAGTTATTAGTACCATAGATGTAATTAGGTGTCTGTTATTACCAGTTAATTAGTTCTAATGTATGAACACGACGTGCATGCCTCGAGATCTGTGAGAAGTTTATCATTCCCGAACAATAGGAAGCCATTGGCTTACCATTAGTAGAGAGGCGCGTTGAACTAGACGCAGCGGTTTGGAGCGAATTCACGACATAAATCGAAATTAAATCAACATTTGGGAAACAAACCTGCGAGAAAATGCCTTTGGAAACTCACTTTTTCTCTCTTCTCGTCATTCCGTGATGTACAAAATAGAATAAAATATGGCAACAGGCACGAGCCCTGTTGCCCTTTCATGGGTCCCGACCCAAGTCCCGGACCGTCCGACAGCGAACTTGATTCCTCGTGGTTGCATCACGCGCTACCGTGTTCTCCACGGTGTTCTGTCACTCACACTGCAACCGAGGTACCGGTATCATACAAAACCGGTAATGTGCCAAACCGGCTTAGTACTAAACCGGTATAGTACCAAAACGGTATAGTACCAAGACGGTATAGTACCAAACCGGTATAGGGCCAAACCGGTATAACACCAAAGCGGTATAACGGGGGTATAATACCGGTACAATGATGCAAGAGGCATAACACCAAACGGCGTCTAATTCGAAAATACCATTCACGTTCATTTCTGCCCGCCAACAATGCGCCCGCCTGTACCCCGTCAGTCCCCCTCAGTCCTCTGCCAGTCTCCCTCAGTCCTCTGCCAGTCCCCCTCAGTCCCCCGCCGGTCCCTTGCTGGTCCCGCACTGGGCTCGGGCTCTACGCTAAGGCCGAATGATTTCCAAAATTACGAGCGGAACCATAGGGAGAGCTGCAGGATTAGAACTGTGGGAAATATTAGAAAAGTATTTTGGAAGGCTATAGTAAATCAAGTTGGAGAGTGAACGCTGGGACTCAGTTAATCCGAAAGACCTTCTTTAGCTCTAGAGATTTACCTTCACATAAGGGTTTGAAAATGTGATAAAAGAACTAGACCAATTCAAGACTGAATTATGATACTGTGTACCTCTGATTCCCTGCGATTGCACCACCAATTGGTTCGATGTTTTCTATCTTAATGAGTCGCTGCACATCTTTGAAACACCAGTATGCATACGGACGAAGTACCTTGAAGATTCGTATTGTTTTCATCAACGTTTTTGCCCAAACTGAATTTTTGTGGGCAACGTTTAAAACGTAACGTACATTTTGAATCAGAAAGTCGACAAGATGCCTCACGAAACTCACAGTGCGTACATTGTGCGATAACAAATATTTCTTATGTTCAGTGTGTAACGACTAGTTATAGTAATAAATGTAAACTAAGTAAAAATCGACGTACTCGAAACTTCTGACCAAAAGTACCAAAAGAAGTTACTGGAGACTTCAATCTGTGAAAAGGGAGATAATTTTGACGCTAAAGCCATAAAAGCTGAAGTAAAATGCAAATCCATTTAACTTCATTGCAACGGAAAGTGGCGAGCGACACTCAAGGAGCAATAGAACATCGGACAGAACTTTCCGTCTGAATCCGCCCGAGTTCCAGCGATGGTTTTAGAGCCTATGCCCTGTACTCTCATGGGGGTCCTGGTCGCACACCGCGCTTCGTTGGGGGGCTGTGGGGACCGCTGAGTCTATCCCTTGGGGACTAAGTCTATTTCTCACTCTGTATGAAAGTTCAATTATATATAATTCTGGGCTTTTCGGGTGTCTTACGTATCCTACAAGGCTTTAAAATTTGAAGTTTCTGATCTATATTACCGAAGAATCAATTGCAATTTTTAAGTTTCCGCGTTCTGCAACACAAAAGAGTTTCATATTGGAAATGTGATGACCTCTGTGAACTAAAGTTTGGGACTATCCTCGATACGACACGTGAAAGCTCGGCGTCGTCGTAAAGATCGAACTCGTTGGCGTGTCACTTCGATTCGTCGGGGGGAAATGGAAAGAAACATAACGTCAACTAAGTTGACATATCCGTCGTACAAACTGGTTCCCACTGTTTTATACCTTAATTACTGGCAAAGCCAATGAGTGCAAGAATGAAAGCAAAAAGTTCATTGCTCCAGCAAAACTTGGCAAATTCTTGAAATCCGGCCAGTCACTCTTTAGGAAAAGAACCTGAGGCCTCCTCATGTGAAGGGGCGTAGCGTGAGAAATGGAGTCATCTCCTGCATAAAGCGCTAGAACGGTTCCTGCACACAACCGCTTTACTTTTTAATTTGATTCTTATAACACGCTTTATTTGCTTCTTACGGCACTAATATTTCCCGTGCTAGTCTATGTTTGCTCTTGTTGATGCCGCTTTATGTAGGAGACGTCTGTTGAGCTGTTTCTTGTTGGAATCGATCTAGCGTTCCATGCAGTGGGCGACGGCACTCAACTCATTGGAAAATCTCGTTGCTTCTTCAGTCGTTTCCAAGAAGCTCGAATTTCACGGTCCAACCTTTTTTTCAGCTGATCGGTCCGCAGTTCATCCTTGCCATCCAGGGGTCGCTGGAGAGTCGCTGGGAGGCCAGAGTGGAGGAGGCGTGGCTTCAGCTCTTCAGGTGCGTCGCCTACGTCATGAAGTCTGCCATGGTCGACCAGGCCGCAGCGCTCTAGAGGACTCACAGCCTGGTGCTGCGCTGGATACCTTCTTCCAGTGAATTAATGCGCTAAATTGAAGTGGTAATGACGAATATTTATTAATTGGACAGTGATTGCTTCCGTGGTTGCTTGCTGCTAAAGTAATACTTTAATATAAAGTATTATTGATGAATATTGATTGGAATGTGATTGCTTCGGAGGAGTGGACCATCTCTCGTCTCGTGGGCTGTCCTGGGAAATTTCTCTCGACTGAAGTGAGGTTTTTTTGAAAAGTAAATTCATTGGAAAAATATTGTTCAGAAGAGTGAATGGTATAAGTGCTGTTTTGGAGGACTCTTTTCTAATGAAATGTTATTCTTCTTAAATAAAAAATATTTTTTGAAGGTCATTCCTGTATCGTACTTCTGAAGTACTATACTATTTGACCTTTATTGCAATGATATTCTTTTGAAACATTTTTCAACGTGAATGATTTACTCGGAGAAGTGAGAATGGTGTCGAATCATGTGTACGCTTCAATAAGGTTATTCCATTGAAAAGTGAACTTGCATACGGGGAGAGTTGTTGTGAAGTGAATGCTTTGAATAGGAGTTACCATGTTGAAACTCTTGTCAAGCTGCCATTTGGTATAGTGGGATAAAAATAATTTATTCACTCATAAAATTGCGTCAGAAACGTGAATGCCGTGTAATAATGGCACATCTACGTTTGTACAATCCATTGTACTTAATGGTCAAGATACTCAGTTATTTTCAATTAACTCTGAAAAGTGAGTGCCTATGAAAAAAAATTTCGATCAACAGAAAGCTTCCTGTCGCTTCCGATCCAACATTTCTCTGGAACTTCTGTGTGATGAGTTTTTTCATACTGTAGTTATTTTCCGATGGATTAACTACAATATTTTTTAAGCTTCTCTGGAATGGTTTATATGACTAACATCGATAAACCCTTTTCTCGCTGGAGTCGCCCTCCCTGGTACGCGTCATGTGGGCCACAGCAGACGATTTCGGAAACTGTCGCGCGATAGATGCGCTGCGTAATTCGCCTGTTGCTGATGTTGCTCAGATCAAACTAAAAAGCTAGGCAGAAAATTGAATAAACAAGCAGTAATGTGTTCCACTACAAAAGCTAAAATACACTGAAAATCTTCTAAAATGAAATCAATTAATGTAGTAAAAAGGTCACTAAGAATTCGCTAAAATCCGGCTGTATACATCGAATTTTTTAAAAATTGACTAAAAAATGCTTAATATATAAAATTGACTTAGGGATACTAAAAATACGATAGAATTTTCAACTTCACTAAAAAAAGATTCAATACAATTTCACAAAGCCCACTATGAATTCACTTAATACATATATTTCCTAAAATTCCATATATACATAACGTTACTAAAAAAAATTCTGAGATGCTAGAAGTTTACTATAATCTTGATATCCACCCAAAAAGATTCGCTGCAAAATCATGAAGTTCACCTAAAGTTCACTGAGAACAAATTCGCAAGGCCGGCCATCCAGCGCTCGTCAAGACAGAGAGTGAATGGTACCATTGGCATCAGTGATGTGTGACGTCACCAGTGATACGTGACGTCACCAGTGCTGCGTGACCTCACCAGCTATTTGTGATGTCACCCGCGATGTGTGATGTCACCAGTGATAAGCGATGTCACCACTGATATATGATCATTCATAGCTGTATGAAAAAAACGTAAACTTATGACCTTGTTTAATTATGCTATTATATAAGTTCTCACCAATTATTATAAATCCATGAACGCTAGGGTGTGTAATGATTTATAACTGAACAGGTGTTAAGGGCTGTACATAAATACCATTATGCTAATTAAAATTAGGCTGGTTTTCCAGGTGAGTGAGTAACTTTAATGCAAATTTTTTGGACGAAATGCCACTGAAAATATCCGAGACCATAATTCCGGTGGTTCATTTTGAGGAATTTATATCGTTCTTTTTATTGTTATTTTCGATCGTAAAATTTTTCCTACTCCTGACTATATTGTCATTCATAATTTCTACAAAAGCTCACGTTACATACGAAAAAATTAATTTATCTCAGAAGTGACTTCACAAAGTTTGGAAAATGTCTTTAACATAGGCAAGGGTTGGCGCCAGATTAGTCATGAAAACAGTAACGATTACTAAAAATTTTTTATTTTTAATGTATTCTCATTGAATTTTTTATTGGAGTTTTAATAATTATTTATTATTCTTATAATCTGTGCAAACTGGAAATGCTTGGTTATTACAGCTCCAGTTAATATTCACAGCGATTGACTTATTGTTATTAACGTAAATATTTCGCTATTTTTACGAGTCATTTAACTTAAGATAGCGCAAGGTTGTCTAGTTAAAACATTTAATCCAAATAGTTTCTTGCTTAGGTAACTAGATTACTAAATATAGCTTTAGACAAACCATGCTAGGTTCTTGAGACCTGATTATTTGCGTAGCGACGTGTGTACGATCCGTGAAATTTCTTGGTGTGATTCAGAAATCCAGGAATAGATTCCTGCTGAATTTCTTCACATCAGTTAATCCTTTACCGCCTATTTAGATTTATTAGTCCATTTTCATAAGGATGCTGTTATTTTTTCATGACAAGCTAAATACAGCCGTATTTCATGCATACATAAGGTTGCAGTCAGTTCTTCGAACAAAGCTAAGCGCAGCCTTATCGCCGGAATAATTTTGTTAGTAAAAGGTTGTTCCTAAAAGTCATCCTCCAAGCCTGAACTGGAGCCCTGGCATGTATGTACTTCTTTTCCTTACTATCATTCTTACAGAATTTGATCTTTATTTGTGCGTTTTACTGTCAAGTTAGTGAGATGCAGAAGTTAAGGCAGAGCTAAGGTTAATTCACTGTAAATAGAAAATGAGTTCAACCCTATCGCTGCCTATAGGATTGATCTCCTCAATCATCGAAGATGCTTACCAGTGACGTGTGACTGAGGAGGTCAGTCCCAAATTTGTTACATATCCGCTAAAATTTGCGCCCAGTCTTCACTAGGAGTACAATTCAGAAAGGCCGCCGTTCCAAGCTAGTGAGCTTCGCGAGCTCGAGTTGAGTCGAGTGTGGAGACATTTCAGAGAGTCGCTTTTTTCGCTCCTGCTTAGAGGAAAAGTTTACGGAAAAGCATTTTACATGTAAGACTTAGAAAATATAAATAGGATATACATGTGAGCCTTTAAAAGATCTGAAAGAGCCATTCATGCAATGCTATAAGATGTTTTGAAGTGTGGTCTTAGCAAAATTTCACGAATATGTCTCGTAGCAAGGAAGGGTACTTTTAAAATAAAGCTTATAACAGACGCTGGTAAAAGCATAGATGTTCCGTCAAACGGATTTTATTACATAAAAGTAAAACTTTCGAGCAACTACATTACTTATCTGCAGTACCTATTAGGAGAAAAAGAAATAAATATTAGTATTCATAGTCAGCACCATACTGTACAAGAATAACGTAGAATAAGAATCGTTTAGGGTAAAAGCCCTAACGAGCGATGCGGGGCAGTAGTTCAGTATTTGCAATGGTGCGGAACTTGTGTGGTCGTTGAGGACAGGTCAGTGTTTGTGAGTTAAATGCTTTCAAGTGTTTTTAAATTACAGGTAAGCAAAGTCGAGGCAGTGGCACTGCAATTTTCTTTTGGTCAGTTTGTGAAGCATGATCTCTAATTCTGGTGGCAGGAAGAACTGCTAACGGTGTTCCAGTGCGGGTGGCTTGCCAGTGTTCACACGTACAGGGTACACAACATTGTTACCCAGGAACTCGGCCATACGGTCTTTGGTACGGAACATGTTGCCAACAGTATTACAGTTATTTATTAAAATAAGTGACGCCCAGGATCCATATTATGAG
>VOMN01085575.1:0-12929 GCA_014899125.1 Orchestia grillus
ATCTAGGACCTGTAGGTTGTGCTCTGAATAGTTTTAAGCAACCTTAGTTAGTATTACCTGCAGCGGTTTAGTCTGTATTATCGACAAGTTGATCTTCATGTACGAGTCGTTTGGTTCACATATTGTGTCAGGGGTTGATATTGGGATAACTTTTGTGAACGTTTTCTTGAAAGTTATACGAGCTTTTTATTTCATCTTAAATTTTACGCTGCGTCTGTGCAGACTTGAGGCGCCTGAACGACCTGGCGAAGCGCTCAGCCAACACCGGCATGGTGATCGTGGGCGGGGGCGTCGTGAAGCACCACATCTGCAACGCCAACCTCATGGTGAGGCGTGCCCTACGAGGGCCCTTTACCGCCGCGCGGTATAACCCTTTCCATTCGGCATTTTTGTAACTGCTTCATGAATCTCGCCATCTAATCTTGGTTTCAAAACACGTGTACAGATATTGTGAATAGCTTTGACGAAGGAAATTGATGATGTTATGATTGTTGTGTATTCGTATGTCAAATTCAATCAATATGAGAGCGGTTCTTGGAGGGAATGCGTCGCGCTGAACTATTTGAAATGTCTGTGCCACACACAAGTCCCGGGGGATTCGGAAGGATTAATAGCCTCCAGATGGTTTGTCAATCTTTAATGATACGCACACGTGGTCCGCGTGTTTACTCGGAAAAATGTGAAAAATTTACTCAAAACTTGTGTGTTTTCATTCTCTTGGAAGCTATTATATCTTTATCCCATAAAAAGCAAGAATACGAAAATGATAAAACCCAATGTTGGTCAGGGGACTTGAGCAGAAACCCGAGAGCAGGCATTTCGGTTCGGTCTAGTTGCCACATGCTCCTCTATTGTGTCGACAGCGTAACGGCGCCAACTTCTCGGTGTTCCTGAACACGGCGAGCGAATGGGACGGCAGCGACAGCGGGGCCCGGCCTGACGAGGCCGTCAGCTGGGGCAAGATCCGCCCTGACGCGACGCCTGTCAAGGTAGGTCCGTGTGGGGGCCTGCAGTGTGCTGTGATCAGCGCGGGGTGTCNGGGGGGTCAAGACGTCACTGCCGTTGAAGTAAATAGTTGAGCAAGCTCTACGTAAGTGATTAAAATTTTGCTCGAAATGAGCACTGCGTAAATTTAAAAATAACGTAGATGTGCTGAAGTATCGCCACTTGAAGCTTTTGAAAGGAATTGTACGAGCTGTGGCGCACGTTAATCTGAAGGAAGCTCATAATACGGAGATGAAACGTGGCATTTTGGCCTCCATGAGATACAGGTGCCATGGCCACTTCATTGTCCTGCACTTCCTACGACGCCCATGTTGTCATTTGCAGGTGTATGGCGAAGCGTCGTTTGTGTTCCCCCTGCTGGTTGCCGAAACCTTTGCCAAACGCCACCACCAGCAAGTACAGCAGCAGCAACAGCATTAGTTAGCCTTCATCAGGACAATACAAACAATGCGAGTCATGCTGCTTTTATTTACCTTTACTTCATGGTCCTTTACAAGCATGTAATGACTACTTTATAATCCTGTACAAAATGTAATTACTCTCCGAAAAACAAAAATTCGTAGAAATGTATTAAAAAAAAGCCTTTTATTTTAATGTATTTTCCTGAATCCTTTCCGCAACACTTGTAATGAATTAACCTACCGATCAATTAAATTGTAGAACTGTCAGAAAGCAAAATGGTGCGCAGTAAATTTCGTAACATCGGACGTACATTCAGGATTTGGTAACAAAAGTACCCTCGAAGTCACACCATAAGATTGATTACTAACCCTTTCACCTCAGAATTGCGCATTAACAAGTTTGACATGTATAAGCACTAGCCTGGGTGAAATGGTCATCTCCTCGGAGTCGATGCAAACATGACAGGCTTGCACAGTCACTCAGGTTTGGCATCAGAGCGTGCTGATGCTGTTGCGAGCGTTCAATATAGCAAGGGCGTCTCGCGGGGTTATGCTAGAAATGCCGTGGTCGGCGAGGGCTTCTGTGGGCACGACAACAGAGGCTGGAGCTCTGTCGGCACGGCGGGAGCTGCGACCTGGGACTGCGTGCCGTAGAGTGTCCCGCAGCAGGAGGGACGGTGCCAGGGGCAGCGTCAGCAAAATTAGGCTTTCCTTTATCCTGTGCAGAAGCAAAAAGAAACATTTCATGAGTGCGAATCCAAGTTATGATAGACTATTGGCAGTTCTGCACGACAGCTCTGGGAGACGAGAGAGCTTCAATAATCGTTCAGAGTGTACTAGAGCACACACACTCACCTGGCCAAGTAGTTTGTCGCACCCTAGAGTGATGTTGATGTAACGAAAGCAATCAAGCTTATGTTCATTGGCCACCTTTAACCTAGATTTCACATTTCTTACCATTGGGTATAAATTCAACAAAACTTGGCAAACAATTATATAAATATTAGTTTAAAGTCCGAGGTTTGTTTTGGTGTTTTTTCCCCAGCGCGATTATTTATGCTTGTTGTGGAGCGAGTGGTCCAGTGCTGGCTACCAGAGATATTGAACGTGCCTAATTGTAACCATATTTGTTTTCGTTAAATTTTTTATGAGGAAACCTGTAAAAAATTGAAATTATACCTACATTTCCCGGGTGCGACAAACTTTTTGGCCAGGTAGTGTACATATGAAAGTTGGGAAGTGTCTTTATTTCGATGATAAATTTTTTAAAAAGAAGCGCTTTACTTTGATAAAGAAACACCAGACAACAATAGAAAGCTAGAAGTAATTATTTGCATTTAGTTTCATTCGACAGAAAATTTTATGTATCTGGTATTAACTTTTGTTGATCCACGGCTGTGTGAGGACAGTGCCATGTGCCGTCACATTCGTTACTAGTGTGTGTAATTTAATGCAAAGCAGAATGAGCGCAGGTTTTCCTCAAGCCGAAGTAGTTGACCTCAATTGAGTTAGCCAATCCCTCATTACAGAAGGACTGACTACACCACGGGCCATGCCAATGTCAGGTCTGCGTCGCATTCTAGAGGACGAACGGAACTTTTAATACTAGGCACTAGCATAACGTCGGCCTCTAAATATCGCCATTCGAAGAAGTTATCCATCACTGCTGGACAAGTTGGAACTTAACCTGTTAACGGTTGCTGCCCAGGTTACCGGGGTGCATTCACACGGTCTGCGTGTTGAGCCGTGACCGTGAGATTGCAACAATCACAGCGTCCACATATAAGTGGGCAGTGACCGTGAGATTGTAACAATCACAGCGTCCACATATAAGTGGGCAGTGACCATTAACAGGTTACGATGTAGAAAATGGACTTACGAGAAAGTGGTACTCCAAAAAAAGCAAGAACTCACATGGGGAAGTGACTCTCCGGTTTGCTGGTGAATTCTGAGAACATCGGGAACAAGGCTTTGGTCATGTCGTACTGGAACTGGGCACAGCCCTGGTCGCTGAAGTGGCTCTGCAGCGCGAGTTCTTCGAAGAAAAACTGAAACCAGGCAAAATGAGAATGGCATCAATTGAATGCGTAGATCTCCCTGAACACTGAGTATGCATAGCCTGATGTGTTTAAATTTTCTCACATATTAATGAAACTCGAGTTTTTGAAATGGTAATCTCGATACATCGATTCTCTTCAGAAAGAAGTCAGATTCAATCTAGGCGCGGGATACTCGAGCGCTACCAATACTCTCACTGGCGCCCTTACATTCTACCGAACTGAGAGGCACGTGACTGCATCCGTCCCTTCACAGTGACCATAGAATAGCTCTGATGGTGTCGCACCCTCTGGACTGTGTTCTCGCAACAGGGTAACTTTAAAGAAAAGTATTCAACGCCTCACGTCAAGTGGAGCGAAATGAAATCAGTGGATAAAGCCAAGTCCTCCTCCTGAACGTGCTGCGCGCCTAACCTGCAAGGTAACCGAGGCGTCGCAGACAGCATAGCAGTCAGTATATTGTAGTAGTAATATCGCTGATATTGAGAGCTCAATGAGGCCATTCGTTCCAGAGTTTTTATGCACAAGCAGCAAAATCGAGCGACTCGAGACTTCCAGGAAATACATAAATTTTAAGGCCACTCCTGCAGTCCGGCGAGTCGCAAGCACATGACTCGAGACTTCAATCCTGCGCTGATGCAATTTTTCTAAGCGGTCAAATGACACCGGTGAGTCACACGACATGAAACGCATCAAGGTATCGGTCGCTCAGTGTAAAAGAGCATGGGAAGCACCGCAGAGCTCGACCCCTTCCAACCAAGTCCCGGAGCGCCACAGACCTTGTCGAGGAGGCGAGTGAGTCGACGCCAGAGGTCCTGGAAGAGCTGCGCCGCCAGCACCCTGCGTAGGCAGTGCAGCTGTCGCGCCAGCACCTCCAGCAGGGGACACAGGCTGCTGCTCACGTCGCTGCACCGCACGCTGCTCCCACTGCAGCAAACCGCCATCAGGGCATAGTTAGATTTATATCGCGCGTCTCATGCAGGGGTTATGTTTCGAAGCGACAGTTTGAAAAAATTATAGTTTGGATTCTTACTTAACAAACGCGGTGGGTACTTTCTTACGCCAACATGTACAAGCAGTCGCCTTGAACTGTTGAAATATTTATACAAAATTTATAGAATTCACTGACTAACTATTAAAATCCGACTAGAAACTTATCAGTCAGCAATTGATAAACTTTATTTGAACTCGGTGCCATTCTCAGACTTGACCCCTCCGCTGGCCCCCTCCCGTGGGACTCCAGCTCCTCAATCTAAAGCAGCTGTTCAATCCTTCAATGCAGCCTCGTCTTATACTTCCAATTTTATCTAAACATCAGCCCTCAGGCACCGACGACTGCAGCAAGACAATAGGGTACAATTGTAACTGAATTCATTAGATAAGAACCTGTAACCACAAGAGGGCGATAGGAACTCAAAATATAGGAAGTAACTCGTAGCTGTCAGAACGATGTAGCTAGTAACTGTAAGGACGAAGTATAGCAAGTAACCATAATTAAACGGTTTTGCTAGTACCTGTAGCTAAAAGAAGTTAGATTGTGCAACTCGACTCAAGCAAGGAGTAGCTGTGACTCTACCAGAGGACAGAAGCAACTGGAGCAAGGGAGCAGCAGCTGACCTGGGGCAAGAGAACGACCTCACCTTTTGCTGGGCTCGATGAACCATTTGTCCCGCCTGTAGGGGGCGAAGCGGGCCCGCAGCAGGCACATGACGTGCTCCAGCACCGTGTCGAGCATCTCCTGCTTGACGTGGCAGTAGAGCGCCACGCAGTCGTCGAACACGCCGCACTGCACCGCCGCTTCCTCAGCACCCAGCTGCCCGCACGCACATCAGATTATTTGTTAGTTTAAAGCTCCCTATCCATGCGGAATGGGATACAAAGAGAGCGAAGAGAAGAAGGGCCATCTCTTGTATGGGGCTGTGGAAAAGGGGGAATCTATGCACAGAGGTGTTCCCACACAGGAATCCCTGCGCATAGAAATAGCAAGTTAAGAAGGAACAGGAAGAAAAGATAAAGAATAGATAGCGAAGGTGTGAATATTGAAAGAAACAAAGTGGGGAAGAAAAAAATAAGAGTTCCGAAGGCTTATCTATTGCTGAGGTAACCTAACATTGCTCCCCTGTGGTCGCCAGTTCCCGTAGCATAGGATAGAAAAACCTAACTGACCTAACCCTACTGCCCATCCATTGCCCCTGAGGGCCTCGCACACAGTAACACCTCAGTGGGCCTACACGGAGTCGTCAACGCGATGGGAGTGGCAATAGAAATGGAAAGCTCTAGTTTGGACATCAGGCTCATTAAATTGATGACAAATTAGACTCCTACCAAATTTGCAGTGAGAAGGAATAAATACCAAGCATTCAGGTGTAATCTTCGTTTCCGCTGTTCCTGCTTTATTCAGATGATAGTCACAACGAACTTAAAGAATATTAACATCCCGGGCCACCAAATGAGTGGTAAAATTCAAATAACTTTACGGCACAGCCCACTAGAGTACAGCCCACGAGCGTAAGTAACGAGGAAAGACGTCAGGGAAACTGAGAAGGTTAGAATGCAGGTACAATAACGCCAACGGGCTGTTGCACGGCAGGTTTGGGGGAGACAAAAACAGGAATATCAGAAGGGAAGATTTAAGAATCTTTCGTTCATTTCACACACGCCGAGTTTCAAACATAAGATCGAACACAATAAAAAAGCGGCATACCAGAGCTTGAGTGCCCGAACCTCTTCTAATGCATCCAAGACATCAATGCATCTGAGACACGTAAGCACCCAATGCATCTGAGACACCCAAGCACCCAATGCATCTGAGACACCCAAGCACCCAATGCATCCAAGATAAGGTCGCACACACATTGCCAGAGCAGGAGGCAGTCAGGGGCTCACCGCAGGGGCGTGGCAGGACCCAGCCTCAAGGGCGGCGTCGAGGGCGCGGTGCTGCTCCCTGTAGACGCTCAGCTCCAGGAAGAGCTGCACACACAACGACAGCTGCTGTCTCACGACCATCAAATGACCCAACGAAGCTACCCATTTGACCATCTAAACCAGGATTTCCTTAGTAAGGTGCGAGGTAGAATTCTAAAGTAAGTGCGAGAAGCACGTAAAATATTCAGATAGTGAAATAAAAGAATTTTTTCGTTGATGAAATATAGAAGAAATTCATATCCTTTATCTCTCTCTTATAAATTTTTAGGGATGCAAGAAGTCAACAAAATTTTCTGAGGGGTGTAGGTGTAAAAATAACGTCAGAAATTACTGATCTAATCTAACGACTAAATGACACCAGCATTCTTCAAGTGAAACCTTATGTTTGTGAAGCATTACGCATAACTATCTCAACATAAACCACTTCGTCGTTTATTAGCCCACTGCTTGTGGCCTAACGTTACCATACACGATTGGAACTTCAGAAACACAAAATTAATACAATGAACTCACAACAGCAGTGACATTACTCAAAATTTCTGTGGAGAGAGCTCAGAAGATAAAAGCAATATAGCCAGATGGGAATTAAAATTCAAAATGTTATTCAACAGGAAGTCATGCTCTTATGACTCTAACAGTGATTGATAGTATAATATTAAGGTTCCAATTAAAAAAGTGATACAATTGCAGCAATGCCCAACTGTAACAGTATCATAAATACAGCCCTGTAGTGGTTACAAGGGATGGAGGCCAACACGGCTGCAAGGAGCAGGCCTCGGTCTACGCACAGGAGTGTCGCCCCACTCGGTGACGGTGGAGGTGATGGTGTGGAGGGTGCTCAGGATGCTGGGGTAGTGCGAGGTGACAGGCTCCGTCTCCAGCTCCCGCGCCACCTGCACGCACCGCACACGGAACTCGTCCAACAGCTCCAGCTGCACCTCCAGGAACTGCAGCCTGTGGCCTGGCTGGGGGAGGGCCTTGTACCTGTGGGGGCGGGGGAGGTGTTGGTTGCTCAGACTACCCAGTGTACCTCACAGGAAAAAAAAGCGGTGATTTGAGAATAGTAGAGCCTACAAAATATGGTTGTTCGCTTTTTATAGGCTTACACTGGAGAAAGCGCAACTTGCATAAAAATAGCAACACTAGAGTGGGTAGAAACATGCTGTCCAAAACCTTGATGTATGTAAAAAAAGGCTTTCAATTAGAACAATACTCCCCATCAGTATCTGAAAAGACGATTGGAAACAAGTTTAACACAGAAATATCATAACATGTTGAAACAAAATGAATTCTAAGATAAATTATTCAAAGGTATAGAAGAAGCGGTATCAATGAGTGCATATTAAAATCATGGGACGTCTTTTATGTTGCGCAGCTGCGAGATTTAGAAATACGCGTGTAGTGTCCAGCTATTGTGGTGAAACTGACGGCCGCTTCACAGAGCGCATTGCTGAGCACAAAGTGCATCTGTCCGCACCAGAAATGGGGTGACAAACCCAATGCATGGTGATATAAGGAATCACTCCTCAGAATTTCATCATCCAATTCATGATGACAGTTTTTAAACTGTTTCTAGCTGAGATAAATTTAGTTTGAAATTACTGGAGAGCATTTTAATTCATCAGTTTAGACATACCCTCAATGGCAAGGCTTCTTTTGTGCTATTTAATATTTTAGTTCAGAATTCATTTAGTTTTACCTGTGATATTTCTTTGCTAAACTTGTTCACAATGGTCTCTTCAGATGCTGATGACGAGTATCGTTGTACACGAAAGCTTTATTTGAAAAATAAATCGAATTTTCATGGGACGTTTCTACGTACCTCGATGTTGCAATTTTCGCTTTATATATTCAAGCAAGAGATGCTTCAATCAATTATATTAATATATTCAAGCAAGAGATGTTTCCATCAACTCAGCGGACGGCAGGAGAGCGGTGACAACGACAGCGTCGCAGCGGCGGTGGCGCATACAATGGTGACTCAGCAAAGCTCCCAAATAAGGAAAAGTATAAAGGAATGGTGCTCCAATTCAAATCTTGTGGTTTTCGTCTTTATGAGAGAAGTGCTCGATGCTAATGACTTCACTCGAGAGCAGCTTGATAGAATAAATAATCATACAATCATCAACTGCATGCCAGTCCAAGAAACTCTTGATGCTACCTAGTGCGATACGGGACATACTTCCCACCACCTCAATCCTAGAAGCAAGAGTTAGAGCCCAGTTAGTCTGTCCAGCCGCACACTAAACCCCCTCCAAGTGCAAAAACTTTGGTAACACCTCACGTCTCTATTGAAATTTAGGTTTTCATTGAGATAGGCAGACAGTGACTCTTACTACTACGATAACAACAACTACTACGATAATAATTACTACGATAACAGCAATTACTAATACTACAGTCGGACCTGTCTGTGATGGCGAGTAGCAGCGTGATGAGCTGCTCCCCACACGTGCTCCAGCCGTCACAGTCGTCGCCCTCAGAGCGCCAGGCCTCGGAGCTGCTCAGCAACTCGTCCATCACCGCCACCGCGAACTTGCGCTCCAGGCTCACCCACCGCGACAGCACCTGACACCAGCAACAGCATCAGATCTTTGTGACTATCAACACTTGACCCCCCTAACCTGGCCGCAGGATAAAATAACATCAAAACTGCTAACAAGGAAAGGCACAAGCGCGTATGTTAATAATTACGACGGAATCTTCAAAAGCCAATTTACTCCAATCGCAACCGGCAGAAACTGCTGACATGTAATTCAACTCTCTTCAAAGAAGCGACCTTGAAAAGTACAGCGGCCACTCAGTAATTTGCGCTATGTTGTTGAAGGGGCCAGTCCCGCAAAGTTCCTCCATCACACGAACAGAGTTTTCCTACAGCAGCCACATTACAGACGATGAGTTCAACACGTTATTGTTCCCTGAAACTGGTCTTTTGACAGAGTTGGCACCAGTCACATCGGCATCTGTTGAAAGTTTTTGGTGCCCGCCACAAGATTGGTTATCAATCTAATCAATGTATACGCACTAATTTTGTTGAGCAGTGCCGGCTGACGAGAACAAGAAATCACCATTAGGAAGGAGGTCTAAAATGAAATACTGATGTCACTGCTGCGGTACTGCGGCAACAGTTCCGAATAATTACATAAGCCTTCAAGAGTTTCTCAACGTAAATAAGTAGTAGTGATAAACCGTTCATAACTGGCGCTTCAGGATGCCCCGCCCATCTCGCACCGAAAACGTGTACCTTTACAAAGCTCAAGAGTTGCACAAGTACAAAAGTTGTTAACTAGGCACATATAAAAATAAATCTTCGTTTCCGCGATCTCAGCATTTTTAGGTCTAAGATGAGGGGAAGTCATTTGAAAGAGGGAAGCCCGTAGCATGCTGGCTTCACACTTTGGAGTAGAGGGCGAGTATTCAATTTATCTTTCCAGGGTCCCGGGGTCAGGTTCCCAACATGGGCCGAGCCCCGGGGTTTCAGCTGCTCACTCATTTACGGCCTAGCGCCTTACGACGCTGAAACTCCTATTGGGCAGCAACGTGGCGCACTCGGCCGTGATCCCTCCATATCTTGGAGAGGAGGTTGCACATTTAAGCCAAAATAAGATAAGCCAAAACTAAGGCCTCGAGTTGGGGGAAACACGAGCGATTAAATACGAGGGAGAAGTGGGTGCAGCACCTGGGGCTGGGTGAGGACGAGCAGGACGGAGGGCTGGCTGGCAGGGTACCCGCACGCCAGCCGCAGCTCCCTCTCGAAGCTGAGGCTCTCCTGCACGTAGTGGCAGAACAGGTCCTCGTCGTCCATGATGCCCTCCAGGTCCCCTGACAGCTTCAGCACGACCAGGCGCACGAGGGCTCGACTCAGCTCTGTCTGTACACACAGGCACCAACTACCAGACACGGGACCAAATGACATGCGCGAGGGTCGAGTGGTTAGCCCCGGCTGAAATTACTCAGACCTCAGTGTATCAGAACAGAACTGCGCTTACAAGCAGGCACAGCTAGTGGCAGTACGGCTGAGCCAGCAATACCGATCGTAATTGCAAACACAAAACCCATAGTACGGTCCAGGAAAAATTGGCATCATTTTGAATGTTATTTCAATTTTTAAGGGTAATTAGGATGAGAAGAGGTATTCAGTAGTTTCATAGAATTAAAGCACGAGACTTGTGCTTATAAGATCTAACAAGTGTAGCAAAAATTTATTAATGCGTTTACAAACTCTAGATAACATTATTTTCCTTGCTCGGTGTCTGCATCAACAAATCCCATAATCATTGAAACAAGCTTCGAGCTTCTACATACACTAATAGTGAAGTATCCAACCTACCTACAGGTGATGTACATATTGACAAAATATACAATCTTCAACACAGACGTGGCGAACACAGAGACACAGAATCACGTGATTCTACTCAGACGAAGATTAAAATTGGTCATTAGAACTCCTTGGGCGCACCCACGTAAAATCAATGTAGCCCAAGGCTCAGAGGTTGTCTGTGATTTGCTATTATCAGAGGACAATCGTATTTATTCGACCTGATCATGTCATGCGCTGTGCACAAGGTTCAGGTAGCGGGCAACCAGAACAGTCGAGAAAAAATCCTCATTTGGACACAGCCTATCTAAATGTTTTGCTTGGCAAACCCTCACGAATAAACACGAGAGCTGCACCACTAAGTGTTCATGCAATAAGCCGTCAATACGTCACAGGCACGACACCGAGATGAATAGAAATAAAAGACCACCACGTGCCGACCTAACACGGCTCTGACAAGGCATCACAGCGCACCCACAAGGCCGAGTACCTGGGCCCTGACGTGTCCGCAGCCGTGCTGAGCCATCACAGGCTGGATGTGTGCGGTGAGGAAGTTGGCGTGCGCCGTGACCCAGGCCAGCACTCTGGTCAGGCACCACTCGGGGTGCGAGATGCTGTTCGTCTTCTTGGCTCCGCTGAAGTGGTACGCAAACCGAACCTGCATCGTGACAGTCGTCACAACCATGTGTAGATGAGAGTGCAGCTTAGTGGTACAAGACTACATCTTAACCCTCATTCATTTCTCGCAGTAAATAAAGTTTTTTGTTCTTTTGTGTTTGTGTGTTTCAATGAAAAACCTGAATGATCAACTGTAATAGGTGCTTATATTCATTACTAGATGTTGGAAGGAGAATTTAAGCACATTAAAAGTAATGTTAATAAAGAAACGTAAAAGTTATATTTTTGTGCAACTAACGAGTCCTATCATTGTATATAGGGTTAAAGAATCAAGAATTTTCCAAGTCATTACTGACTGTTGCATCCCTGGTCCCCCTCTGCACTCCACTTTCAACAGACACATTGGAATATTACAATGTCCATTCATTACAACCACACGTAAAGGAGTGTGTAGTTTGCTATCGGGCTGCATTGCAGAAAATTTTCAGAAAATCAGAAAAGCAAATTTTCAAGTTGCTCAAGTCTGTTACATTCCCATTTCACTTTTCACTCCACCCTTGGTAGAAACATTGGAATTTTGCTCAACAGACACTCAGCAATGGCTCCATAAACAATCCAGCTAATAACAGGTAACACAGAGTAGAGGGCAATGAGTCAATTAACACTGAGCGCAGCACAGTCTAGGCTAATTGGATGAGTGGCAGTAGAAAATTCAACAATTGCCCTCACAAAAATTGGCTTCTTGAATAAGTAAAACTTGAGTACTGAGAAGCAATGCTCTAAACACACCTCAAGTGTTATAATGAATTTTTGTATAAAGACGTCCATTATCACTTTTACAAGTTTGACTCCACATTTAAAAAATCATAAGTAGGATGCGTGTGTTTGACTGATATACAGTCGTGCTAACACCAAACTCATTTCTGAGAACGTTCAAATCCACCTCAAATGATGACAAAGAGGGACAGAAAACTGCTACAGAAATTAGGGCACTGGCAATGATACGAGTGTCAGGAGCCTCCCTGTACAAGACAAGAGAAACGCGTGAAGGGAATTGTAAGCCTGATGTAACAATTGAATAAGACTCTGAGCAGATCCTAATAGCCAGTGGAGCTTACTATGTACTTGTTCAGTCACTAAGGCATCCTTTACAAGAGCCAAATACTTTAGAGAACTCAGAATTTCTGTCAAGAGACTATATTGAAGACAACAAAACGGCGGACTGAAGCACAAAAAAAAATTTAGAAACTAAACAAACGAGCCATTTTATCTCATGCGACTAACTTATAGCCAAGAATGAATTACCAAGTGAGCTAGGCTCAAAAATCCAAATAACAATGACTGAAAAGATATTGTCGATAATTTGAGAGTAAATAAGACGCCACACTCTGGAAGCATCACCTCAAGTGGCTTGGCCAGCAGCTGCAGCGGCTTGAGCAGCGGGGCAAAGTCAGCCACGATGGCAGGCTGCTGCTCTGTCGCTCTGGCAGGACTTTTGCTCGGAGATTGAGACGACACCGAATACATGGTCTCGTTGGTCGATAGTGAGACATTGGCCATGCCGTCTTCCAGGACCTGAATTTCCTTCTTGTCTGCAGGGCTTGC
>VOMN01085579.1:0-19633 GCA_014899125.1 Orchestia grillus
GAAAATGACAGCGAGCAAGCAAGAGGAAAATAATTCACACATCAATTGCAACGTTTGAAATATCACAATATAAACACAGAATGTTGATAATAATAATAATAATAATATCCAGGCCTCCTCGCCGACAAAGTGTACAACGCCCTCGGCGTGAGGCAACAGAATGCTGCATGGCAATAATATCCTCCATAATTGCACGTGCTCCTTCAGTGTACATGCATAACCATTTACTCTTTCGAATCCTAAACTAGATGGGATTTTTCCGTACGTGAATAGCATTTTATCCTACAACCACCGGTGAAATGTTTGGGGTTTATCCTGGGTCAGAAATTGAGAGCACGTTGCTATCCATGCCTTTCTGGAGCGCGTACCTGGACCTCACCGTCACCCGCCGAGGATGCACAGGCACGTCCGATATCGCAGCCACGACATTAGTTCCACAGTAGCGGCATTACGATCACCTGGCTCCCCCACCCCCCGCCCCTCAGCTGACAGCGAGCACAAAATGAAGTCGATTTATGGAGCACGAAATTGACACTTGTTGAACCCATCAACCTGTTACGGAGGAGCTGGCGCACGCCGCGACGCGCCTCAGCAGCTGTGCTCTGTGCCGCGGCGTCTGTTCCAGTTATGGGGACCCGGGCATGGCATTCACGGGGACCCGGGCATGGCATTCACGGGGACCCGGGCATGGCATTCATGGGGACCCGGGCATGGCATTCATGGGGACCTGGGCATGGCATTCATGGGGATCAGGGCATGGCATTCATGGGGACCCGGGCATTGCTTTCACGGGGACCCAGGCATGGCATTCACGGGACTCGAGCCTTTCCTTCATGGTGATTCGTGCATTTCAAGCATGAAGAACCATTCATGAGGGAATGAACATTTCATTAAAGCAGAACAGCACAAGTGAACATAATTTAATTCGTGGAGAACCTAATATTTTTTAATGAGGAGCCAAGTGTTACCTCCACGAAAAAATAAGAATTTCATTCATAAGAAACCCGCATTAAACTCACGATAAACTATGATGTTACGAATGAGAAGCTTTAAAAATATCTTGAATGCCAAAACGAGAGCCCCCACATGCAAATCCCTCAAATGGGAAGCACTTCATGAAATACTACAGCATACATGGGACACACTTGGGGCTCGGAACTGATCAAAATTCAAAATATACATCAACACAAGATGGAGATAAAGGACACGTGGCTTGTCTATGGAAACACTAACCAAAAATTTAACTTTAATTCGTCATATTACAAAATTTCGTAGAGTTATGGAGCTAACTGGCTATGATTGCTGCATAAATAACGATCAATGTATCGAAACTACAAGGGGCAAACTTATGTATTCTATTGTTTCGATTTGATTTTGGGGAGGGACGAGGTATCGGTATCGGCGAGTTTCGACCATTAGCGCAGTCTTGCATCACCCATTTTGCATTATTGGTATCGGCAATTTCCTGGGCATTTGCATCGGTAATTTTTGCAGCAATGACATCGACCATTTTTTGCAATTTTGGGCCCTGGCCGCGGCCATTCTGGCAGCATCGACGCAGCCATTGTTGCAGTATGAGCATCAGTTAAAATATTTCAGCATCGATATCGGCGAAGATCGGCCACTTTATGGTGCTTTTGAAAATTATATGACTCCTTGGATATCATACATTGTTATTCCAAACGGAGCACAGGCCACAGATATCGACAAGTCTCATGACAGCGATGTCCCGCTAATTCCAATGCAAGAGCATTACAGGGGAACATGTATACGACCTGCGGGCCTCCCCAGACTTCAGACTTGAAGCGCGATTGCATCACGCGGCAGGTAACTCGCAGCGTTGCCGTTCAATTATTTAGGAATGGAAAGGCTTCTGGTAAACTCGTGACTTTTACCTGGCTTTATACTCAAACGTTAATAACACAAGAATTTTACTCTAATGCAACTCCTGAAAATGACTTTGACCGGAATGAATACAAACGTCTGATATCGAGAAAATTTAACAAAAATATACGAAAACCCATGTAAAGGAGAACAACTGCATGATGAACAAATCTTCACCAAGAAAACAAAAGAAAGGGTAGAAATAATAAGACGTTACCTGGGTAACAAACGATACATACAATGACTGCAATGAGTACGATGTAACTTTGGTTAAAAAAATTGCGATTGTAAGGTGTTCCTCGGGTTATGAAGCGAGATGAAACCAAAATAAATATGCATGAGTAGAAATCAAACGCAAAAATTACTTTTTATAGATCGTGGTTATCCGTACAGTGTGGACATCGTCCTAGGTACGCTCGTAAATCTCGAAGCGAATCTAGAGAATATGAATCCCCGATTTGCCAGTTGAATATTATGTAAACGTTGTAGTATGGCTTTAAACTGTTCTTTATTCTACCAGGAGTTTTTATATTAAATATTGTAAAGCGTAATGTTGTAGTGTGGCAACAGAATGCGCTGTGCTACTACCTTACCTTAGATATCGCAGGAATATTTGGGCCTTCACGCCCGGGCCACACTGGGGTGCCGCCGCTTATACTAAGTGACTCACAACACACGACCAAATAGTGTTGCTCCTATCTGTCCCGTTAGTGAAGACTCCTAATGCGTCCCCTTACATCGAAGAATACATGGGGTTTTCTCCTAACGCTACCTAAATAATCTACGTCCGTCTCTGCATCAGATGCGTCCTATGTAATTATGTTCACTAAATAAAATGTAAACCTATGAAGTATTGAATTCCCCTTCGTGTCCACCAATGAACCTAACTAAATAAGCCGTGTCACCTTGACACATTACAAAGGAATTTAGGTACCAAAGTAACGTGCGCTCCTGAAAGGGTAGGCTATCTCCAGTGGAATAGAGAAGCAAACACTGCGCCATTGTATAGTATTGGTACACCCGCCTTCTCAGGAATGCTGCCTGAGAAGCATTATCAAAGCCCCATGAAACACACTAACTGATCATTTTCCTCCGTGAATGCATTTGGAGATTGGATTTTTAATAGAATTGAATTTCCAATTGGCCGGAAACTGAAAGCCAAAATCTGCACTTTAATTGAAATTAAAATTTAAGAATAAAAGCAGTAAGACTCCAGAGACCAACCACAACAACGTCCTGTAGGCAAGTTCTGTTTAGGTGAGCGAGCGTTCAAAGTTTTCTTCAAAAAGTTAGCCCACGAAAGTGCAATTCAGGTCTTCAATGTTTACAGATACAGACTTGTGTGTCAGCTCACTGAACACAAAAACACAAGAAAAGCACGAACAACATCCTCAGTTTTCCTGTAACTATACCAAGTGTAAAGAAAGAAACCGAGACAAGAATTTAATCATCTAAGTTTATACAAGAAAATTTACTCGTTTTATCCTTCGTTAGAGCCTCTACGAGCCTCTTTTTCTTTGACGAAAAAGAAGCTGAAATCTTTAACCAGCATCACAATAATCGCTCCCAAGACTCTCTCTCATCTGTTCACAAATTAAAAATTCGCTAACGCAAAATATTAGGGAAGTTTTCTTGTTCTAAAACAATGCGCCGTAAGAGAAAGAGATCCTTTTTATCTGTCTAAATATGAGGGATTTGGAAAATTCTTTTGCCAGCGAGTCGAGCATTTCTCGGATTTGTTGAGCCATGAAGGCCTTTGCATTGTTTGTATTAAAGAAACAGCCCCGCAGGGAACTTAGGAAAAGAACAGCAGACGAAGCTGGAGGCGAAAGAAAACGTGGGGAGTGAGGGGCGAAGAAGAGCCCCATGCAAATGGGAAGCACTCGTGCGTGCGCTGGAGAAACAATCCCTTCTAGGAAAAGTCAGCAGAAATTCCCCAGCTTGCACGCCTCGCGAAATTCCAGGGCACAAAATCACGCTAGTTCAAGCAAGAGTCCTCAGAGAACACCTCGGCATTGTACGTACGAAACTTTCTATCGTGAGATATTCTTTCCACAAGAATTGGCAACATTCGAGATCAATGCCCAGAACTTAGTTTACAGGACACCTTATTCTCGTAATCTAAACTAGTAGAGGTCACAGCCCGATGGCAGCAACAGTACATTGTGTTTAACGGTGTACAAATTTTGTTTGCGACGCTTGAGACAAGCGCGAAATTTTTCATGAAGTACAATTTAATACTACGAGGACGTAAGCTTTCAATTTTTGCTTGGTTAAATTTTACTTTTAAATATTCACAGATAGAGAACAATCCGGACTCGTCAAACACAAGGCAAGTGGAAAGTGTACGCCTAGCGCTACGTTAACTCAAAGCGCTGATTATCAAAATTCATTTTAGAGACCGTAAATTAGGCGTAAAAAATAAAGTTACACCCAAAGTTTATACATATATAAATATAAGTTGAATAACTATTCACATGTTCTATACTCGGAGAGTTAGAGTGTTCTACAGGTTCAGTCAGGCAACAACTGATGCAGAAACCTTTGATAATCGTCTGACTGGCTTTGTGAAGATTTTTTGGCGTAATGAACAACCATTGGCACATGAGAAGAAATTGTGTTCATGCGCGGCAATCCCCCGTCACATTCAACGAATATAACTGAAAACTAAATAAAATTTAACTCATTGAGTATTGACGAAAACACTTTCAAGGCGTGGCTATCATATTCGAATGTACCTGAAAATAAGTAGGCCAATATAAAGCGAGAAACTCAAGTGGATGAACGGCAATTCAGTTCAAAAAACAGCATTATGAGATACCGTAAGGGTAACTTTGCGATCTCCGAAGAGTAACTCTTAAGGTACCTCATGAAACGTTTTTGAAGTATACTGCAGTTTATTCACATCAATTTCACGCTTCAAAATTTCCCACAAATTTTAAGTTAGGTTCAACTCTGGTAGACGTTGCCTTCAAAACTCAACGAGATGAAATTTCACCGCTGCATTCACTGAATGTGACTTCGAGACCGAGACAATAACAACTCGTGTCAGAAATACCAAAAACTCAAACCAGTCTCAGGCGCTCCTTTGGCAATCTCATGGAATCCTGCGCGTTCGATCCCAGGAAATCAGCGCACAGCTCAGCGGAAGAGCGCGCGTGCGTCGGTGCGCGTGACGGGCCTGACACCGGCGCTCGATAGACAGCAAACATGAGCGCACCTGAGCAGCGGCGTCGCCTGCACCCGATGACTTGTGTCCGCAACCTCGGACCTCAGATCGATGAGGTCTGAAGTCGCCAGCGGACCTGGCACCCCAGCGCACGTGGCACGCCCTGGCCAGCGTGTTGCTCTCGTTACAGCTGGGGGTTACTGGGCTCTCGTTACAGCTGGGTTACTGCGCTCTCGTTACAGCTGGGTGTTACTGGGCTCTCTCGTTACAGCTGGGTGTTACTGGGCTCTTTCGTTACGGTTGGGTGTCACTGGGCTCTATCGTTTCACCTGGAAGATTCACTCGAAGATTCAACTACCTTAAGCAAGACACGGAAGGATACGAAGGACAGAAGAAACGTACGCGTGAGGTATACTTTACAAATTGTGTCTAATTATTTGACTTTTATTAACATTAAGTGAGTGCACTTGTGAGCAACATGTGACTAGGAAATCGGATGTCAAGGCCTTCAGCAAATTACCTTAACAATTTAGTAAGCCCCATCAGCAAATAGGTCACTACTCACACAGCAGGTTAGCATCACAACACGGTTCACTACTCACACAGCAGGTTACCATCACAACACGGGTCATCACCATAAGAAAGTACGTAGTTTCGTAGCCAACTAGAACTCTTCAGAAACAACCCGTTACCAGGGGATATGTAGTATAGTTGCATGCTCATGGATGTAAGTTAAAAAAAAGTGTAGTACAATATGGACCACTTTTTTACCTCAGTAGAATTTCGCTCAGAATGTATTCCTAGTTGAACCCTGCGTAGATTCCGAATTCGAGTTACTTTAATCATAGCTCTAGATATAATTTTAGCGTTGGACGTAGTTCATCAAGTTCGACTCATAAGCGTGAAAATGACGTCTGATCAAACGCCGGAAGCCGAGAAACTGCAGCTTTGATGCGGCCAAAGAAGCCCGTGTGGCTGTCCAAGATCACGCCACAATTTCTCGCGGCACGAGCACCCAGGAAGTGAATATTCTTGAGGCGCTTTCCCTCACTCACAACATAGGCTTCACGTCGTCTGCTCAGGTAAAATATGCACATACAAAGTGCGATATTAAGCAACGAAGCAACGTCGCTTTCCAGCAACACAGGCAGGTGCGATCAGCCAGTTGCACGCCAGTGAATGTCACGACCACATCACTAATAGTCAACCCCAGCGTGAGCCAGGCATTAGCTATCAGTCTTCTTAATGACAGGTTTTGGTGGCAGTCTTCTTAATGACAGGTTTTGGTGGCAGGCTTGTTAATAGGTTTTGGTGGCAGGCTTGTTAATAGGTTTTGGAGGCAGGCTTGTTAATAGGTTTTGGTGGCAGTTTTGTAAATAAGTTTTGGTGGCAGTCTTGTAAATAGGTTTTGGTGGCAGTCTTGTAAATAGGTTTTGGGGGCAGTCTTGTTAATAGGAGATTTTGGTGGCAGTCTTGTTAATAGCAGGTTTTGGTGGCAGTCTAGTAAATAGCAGGTTTTGGTGGCAGTCTTGTAAATAACAGATTTTGGTGGCAGTCTTGTAAATAGCAGGTTTTGGTGGCAGTCTTGTAAATAGCAGGTTTTGGTGGCAGTCTTGTCAATAGCAGGTTTTGGTGGCAGTCTAGTTAGTAGCAGGTTTTGGTGGCAGTCTTGTGAAGAGGAGGCCTTTGGTTCAAGTAAGAGCGGCAGCGTAGCAGTACACGGTACAAGTAATAGCGGCAGCGTAGCAGTACACGGTACTTGTAAGAGCGGCAGCGTAGCAGTACACAGTACAGAGTGTGTCTGTACTGTGAGCGGTATTCCAGGCACAGGTAACACCGAGTTCGTACAAAGCGCCAAGAGGTTGATCGCGCCAACAATAAGCTGACTCTAATAAGCATATCTCTCAATCATTTACTACTGCCCGCGGGTTAAGTCTCCGAGCTGAAAGAATTACGTAATAAAGATTTTAAGCCTTTCAAAAATTATCGAAAGCTCATAAAATTCGCGTTATTTATTTACGTAAACTTTGGTTCAGTTGCAAAAATCATTAACAATAAAAAATTTCCCATGACATAAGTTAATTGTTTCAGAGCCTCGTCGGGCTGTGCTCCTTTTTTGTGTTCAAGAAGATAGACTGACGAGCTTAAGTTTCATTTATAATTGAAAAATAAACGCTTCACTCCAGCGACCGACACAGGGAATTCTACAATGAACACCAGCTTTATATTAAATATTCATGGCAAGGTTCAGCTTCTCTGCGCAAAATAAAAGCAGTTCTAGCGACCACGCTTCAAGATCAATGAACCCCGGTGTGCAGGCTCGACCGACGGAAGCAGGGAGGTCGGAGCCTTTAATTCCTTCCCGGGATCCGCTAGAACAGATCAGGCGCCGGCGAACGGGCGACTCAATAAAATAATAATGCCTTTCGAGGACCAGCTAGAGTAGATCAGGCCTCGGGGACTCTATAAAATAATAATTCCTTTCGAGGACCAGTTAAATAATTCCTTTCGAGGGAACTGGTCCTCGAGGGATCAGGCCTCGGCGACTCAATAAGGCATCAGCGGCTCCGTAATGCGGGCGCTCGTGCGAAAAGCGTGCCATGGCTCGTCTAAATGGCACACAGACGCTCTTATCAAACGCATTGAAATGTACATCACCCGCGGAGTTCGATACAATTGAGCTAAAGCGAAGCTCGCTGCGGCAGAATGATGACAGACCTTATGGCTTTTCAGGCAATCGATCATGCCAATCAGCTGAGAAGTGAACTGACGCAAGCACAAAGAAGGGGAACTGAGACCCCAATGAAGAATTATGAAGTCAAAATGATGCTAATTTATGAGGGGAAATCTTGGCCTCAAACTGCACCAAATTACGAAGGCAGTCAGAAACGTTGTGTTTTAATAAATTATTCACTCAAAATAAAGCTGTTGAGTGAAAAAATTAATCTTTAGTATTTAAGCACAGACAAAACCCGATTAGTTGAATGGAATATTATTAAAATACAATCTAAATTATGAAAATAAAGAAACTACAAGCTAATATTTTTTTCCGGACACCAGGACCCCATGTATTTCAAATGGGGTTCAAAAAACATGGTCATTCAAGAGATATCTGAGTCTGAGAATCAAAATATTGTCTAGTGTTATTAAATCATTGGCAAAAATGAATACCAAAAGCGTGAAATTCTCTTTAATATAGTTTGAAATTTGAATGTGACCAACAGTATGATCACGCATGGGAGGACATGCCTGCACTATAGGAGAGATCACCTGATGTTCTGCAACGCGCGTGCGCAGGAGACGCTGTGTCCGCGCAGTGTACGTATAATAAATATTTGACGCACTCGTAAATAATAATAAAAGTATAACAGTTGCTTTATTTATTATTTATTTCATTATTTATACGTGCACCTGCAGAATCATTAATGTTAAAAAGTTCACACGACATTAATGGTAAAAGAAGGAACAATTTAACTTGAGACTTGTGGACATGATTTTTCATTAAAACAAGAAATTGCCACGCAACAACACTGAAAATCTTTACGTATCATACGTTTCCAGGATATAACAGAGACAACTCTAACAGACCGAAACACTGTCGAGACCAACAAACGTCTGTTATGAAATCTTAGGTAGATGGGTAAATTGCGTTTATTCATACAATACGTAGAAATATCAGCTAAGTACAGAATTAAATAAAGCGCGGCAAGAAACACACATTGAGGAACTGATATTCGAGGTGACTGCTACACAACAAACAGTAGGAACAACCATTATGTGCTCACATACAATTGAGATCGCAACGGGTGCCAGACAGCAGAGATGACTGCCTCGAAATAATAACAGGGCACGAGGGCAAATGAGGGTCGTTGAGGGTAACGGGCAACACAATCAGCAGGCGTCGTGAGATCAGCCACTCTATTTAATGAGGGACATTAGCAGCTCTACTCCTACTGCCTAATACGAACCGTGGTCTGCAGGAACGCCAAGTTAGCTTTGAGCGATGCTTTCCAGCAACAGAAGCGCTGTGGGAGAGGCGTTGCATCACACAGCGTGCGGTGCAAGCAATATACAGGGTGATCAAACGAAATGGAGATTATTTTTTTAACTAACTCTTCAATGTAGCAAAATTAATGATAACTGTTCTACTCAAAGTAATAACAATCCAATGCAGTTTACATTTTTCTCTCATTGTTCAACATAGCTTCTTCCTTCTAGCCTTCACTAGACGTTTCAACCTATCGGTAGTCTGACTACAGGTTGTAAGAATAGTTTCCAGCGAGATATCTTCCCAGTATAACACAAATTTAGAGCATCAAAATTTGATGATTGAATGAACAGGCTTCACTTTTAAGAATTCGCGACACACTGAAGACTACGGGGTTTAAATCTGGTGAAGAAGGACGCTACAACTTCATGGATCAGAAATCAGTCATATTGTCTCTAAACCAATTTTGAACGAAATTGGCCGTATGGGAAGTGGCTCCATTTTGTTGAAAAGTAATTCTAAATATACAAAATTTTGTATGGATTCAAGGAATCAAATTGTTTTTCAATAATTTCAGATAAGTGTACAGGTTTATCTTTCCTTTCCTTCGATAAATTTGAGCGAAGTTTTCGGCCCTGTCGAGTCACAGAACCTTAACACTTTGACCACATCGTGTGCCATATATGGTACACGCGATCATCTAGCCTAACTTAGGCAAAGTATTTTTTTTAACAGATATGAATACAAATTTTCAAGTTATCATCAAATTTAGGTTTATTTCTCATTCATGCTAATTTAGATTAAAAGGAAAATTAATAGGACAATCAAATTTGTTGAAACAAAATCCTTCGTTTATAAATTTACAACAGAGATATTTGTCGAGGTGAAATTTTACCTGTACGGAGGAATTGCGGTCAAAGTGTTAAACCATTGCATAGGCCGGTTTTTGGCACTGAAAAGATAGACGCATTTTCACCAGGATGTCTTGCTTAGTTTTGCTTATATCCTGTCATTTTAGTGGTTGTGGATTGATTGAACAGTGATAATTTTTCGTCAGTCCACAACGCTGAAGGCTGAATGCCATCACTGTTTTTCAAGAAAAAGTTTTGCTCGACTCAATCTTTTCGCTTTTTGTGTTCAGACAGCAGTTGAGCTTTTCTCTTCCTGTCGAGCGATAGCTTTAAATTTTTCTTCAGTACATTTCGCATGGTACCATAGCTGACAAAAGCTGCTGAAGCGAGTTTCCTAATGCTTTTCACTGGGTTCCTCCTAATTTTTCTCATGTTTTTTTAAAAAGTCGAGGTGTTCTAACTGATCGATTTGGAGTACTTTTTGTTCTTGGCAAGTGCGATTCTGTTTCTTTAAGGCGTTTCAAGACTATAAAACCTCTGACCTGCTAACATGAGGCTAAAAATTTTTAAAAACAACCCTGGATTCTTTCTCGTCTTATACAGCTCATTCATTGCTTTGCTAATTTTGCTTATAGAAAATAAAATTCCAAAAAACATACATTTTTTAATTTCTAAAAAAAATTGTAATATTTTGTCTACTGATATTAGAAAAAGTGCTTTCACCTCGCTGGGTCACCGTGTACGTATTATCAGTTTTTTCCCTAAAATATTGGATTCCAAGTTACATTTTTAAAGTGGATCGAATATTTCCCGGGAAATTACACATTCGCTATCGCAAGCTTTCGAGTCGCTGTACACGACTTGAATTCAAGGGAATAGAATTTCAAAAACTGTGACAGAGTAGGTTCAATTTATTATCATACTATCAGTTTACAACGTGTAAAGGCAGCAGTTGAGTCATATCTAGCTATGACCTAATTTATGCGGCACACAGGCGAGTCCACCAAAATCACCACGGAGTGTTCACATCTGTACGCAACAGAGGAAAGTCTCTTAATATTTTGAAACCTGTGAAATATTTTAAGTAACAAGGATATCAAGTACCTTGATGTTGGGCCAGCGAGTAGCAGCCAGTGTACAGAGATGCTTTCGTATTCAACAGTGGATAAAAGCGCTCAACAAAGTACTATACAACAAAATATGAGTACAAATCCTTAACAAATATTCGTAACTACAAGCTTACAACTTACTCAACAGAAATCTATAAAACCTAGTAACAGGAGCTGTTGTTTTTTATGGTCAGTTTCATTTTCACCTCTGTCTTTCGTCCCAGCTTCACTTTTATTTCACCTCTTTTCCATTTCCATTTCTCCTTCCATTCCATTGAAATTTTCAATTTCCATTTCCCCTTACATTCCATTCAAATTTCCCATTTCCACTTTACCTTCCGTTCCATTCAAATATTCCATTTTCACTACACCTTCCATTCCATTCAAATATTCCATTTCCACTACACCTTCCATTCCCTTCAAATTTTCCATTTGCATTTCACCTTCTATTCCATTTAAATTTTCTATTTCACCTTCATTTTCATTCCACAGTCAGTTTCATTTTCACCTCTATCTTTCCTGCCAGCCCATTTGTGCCACACTTTTAATTTCCGGTCTCTCATCTTCACAGCCGCGATTCACCCGCCAAACAAAGGGGATTCAGGCAGGACAAAAAGCACACGAGAGTTGCGCACTCATCGTGTTCAGTGGCTTCCAAGTTTCGATGAAACGTAAATTTCAGAACCCAGAAAATAAAGATATAACAGAAGCGTCAAAGTTGAAAAATCTATCATATGTTTTGTTACTCAAACGTGATCATAATAATTCGTGAAACACGAAGAACTAAAGCACATTAATGCACTACGATACAAGCAGAATCCAAAAGTAAATTAGAGAACACACCGCGTTGATTCTTGCAAGTCGATTGAAATTAGAGGCGCGAGACTTCTACCTGAAAATAATGCAGTGCAAAACTTATGAGACACAAGCTGCAAGGTTAACTTACTATTGGAAAAGTTACACGATTATCGTTACTGCAATGCACAACGCAGGTACGACGTAAATAAAGCACCTTAATGCATGCAATCTGATACCACAAATCTTTTTGGACCCCACGCACAACGCGAGGAGCTGACATTCATAACGAAACACGATCTCGGTCAGAAAGAACGCGGTCCTCCAGCATACATCGCCCAGACCTGGAAGATCCTTGCGGTTCTCCAATGCGAATTAGTCGAGTGCTGCGCACCACCATTGTTCCAAGGATAATAGGATTCGATCGTGTAGTTGCGGAGCTAAAGGTCAGTTAAAAGGATTAAAAATTACTCTGTTGGACGTTTCGAACGCATCAGGTAATGAGGTTCTAAATGAAGGTCAGGTGCTTCATGTTAACCATCGGTGGTTTTTACGAATTAGCGCGAAGGTTAAACAGGTGGTATCGAACTCGGAGAATGCTATTTCACGAGGTAGAAGTTGTGCATTGTTCAATTTGCAAACAACACCTGATTTTATCTCTTCCCAAAACAGAGTTTGATGACTCATAAATACAATTATAAATAAAAGCACTAATAAACCCTTGCATTTGTCTCCCTACACAGGAAGATTGACGTTTCTAAGAAGAAAATGTGTCAGAGGGAAAAAGGATTCTCAGTTCTCTCGTTTCCGAAATTGTGTCATCACGTAATGGCTTCAACTGCAAAGCCCTTGTGTCAAACTCAATAATAAATATCAAATATCAAGCATAAGAACAGAAACGCAAGACAACATGAAATATACTCAAACGATTATTATTTAAATGTGCCTATGCTATTCACACTGAAACATTATGAGTGTGTTCACAGTTTATAAGTTAGCTATTAGTTTCGGCAATTATTAAACCTAATTATGTTCTTCTTCGCAGAATTTCATTTCATTTCAACTAGTTTGCCATAATTACAATCACAAGGCGAAACAATATCATATTTAGATTAAACGGAAATGTTGTCGTAAAAGTATAGCACACAAAATTTGGAAAATTCCTCTGAATTTTGAACTTGCTCCAACCTTATAGCGACCGAAATGTTTTGGTAATTATACTTCATTTAGCTTTGCACGGGAAAACAGCAACAGCCTTACGAAAAAACGCCATACAGCACAATTGGTCTTATATAGGGAAAATTTCCTCTGAAGAAATTCTTAATAATGAGGTATACAATCCAAAATAGAGAACAATTAATCATACACGCGACGATTACGTGGATGAAGTGTTAGGGTGGATCGTTGTCTTCTCTAGCTACTGAGTCAACGGGCCTCACAAATTCATAATAAATAACTAGGGTGCGTACTATAGATACATGACATGAGCGTAAATAAATTATTCGACTGATCTGTGTCGTTACTTGGTCTGTGTATAAGGCGCACTGACCTGCATAAAAGTGTGACTACGTGAGTTGTTGCAGAGCATTGCTCAGGAAGTTCTGTAGAATTTCTCAACGTTTACTTTCCTAAACTGTTCCTAAAAGGCGACACACCTGTATGGCTTCAGAAGAGGCGCCCGAACTGCTCTCAAGGGTCCATGGTTCAACTTTGCTTTGAAACCTGATCGACGCCACGCATTAGCTGAAGTAAACATCCCTTTCGAGTCCCCACCGCGTGTGATGTGTGCACACACGATCATAAGACTAGCACTTCCTTATGTGTCTTCAGAGTAAATTAAACTCGCACTTGCCGCAGTTGTCGTACGGCGCTTGTAGCAGATCACTCTGACGTACATAGGGATGAAGTCTTCTACTGAGAAATAGGGCCAAACCGAAATTATTACCAATTTTAACTACGTACAATCAAGGAGTAACTGACAGTGAGTTCAGGAGGTATCGATTTAACCCTTTGCAGCCTGGTGGGACTCCCAGTTTACCTTTCACGTTCCTTTAACATCGCTTTAGCTTAATTAACACGTTGCCTACGTATTGGGCCACCGGTGTACCAACCAGTGTTGCGTAATGGTTTGCCTGTGCACCAACACTTTTTTTATTTATGGTTCTAGAAAACTTTCATACATGAATTATATTAGTAAAAAAGACTATTGTGCTGAGTAAAAAGGAAGAACAAAAATGACCAGAACAAGTCTAACTTCAAAGCACGAAAGTGTCGTCGAATTAAAATTCAGCATCCTTTATGGGACAGTTAGGTATATGCATTCATCCGTAGCGAACGTGTTACATTCATCTTTCACAGTCTGATGACGGACGTGATGTGTAAGGCCCCTGCTACAGCTAACAAAATCATTTTTTTATTCGAACATTGATTGAAACATGTAAAATTGCTAACAATGAAAAAGGTTCGGCACTGCGAAAAATAAATTCAGGCCGCCAATGATTAATGATCGACTAAATAAAATTTTCACACTCCGCGTCCAACTATGTACATAGCACATACAGCAAGCTGAGTAGTTAAATCGCTACCGTACTTTAGCACCTAAAATGCTTAGACAGATTGAGCTACGCGTGAACCTAGTATCCGCGCGTAAAAGCGTGTCAATCGTTAATATAAATTCTGCTATTTCAAGCCGTCGCATGCAGCCAAGACGGTTATCTTTCACATCCCAGTGCCTCAACCACCAAAACAACCAGGCGCAGTTCCCAAGAAATGGAGGCCCCAAAACTAAATGTTTATGCAGTTTTACACCACGCAGTGTGTACTGCAAGCCAAATTTGTGAACTCATTCCTGCTACACCAGCAATGAAATCTTCAAATTGACCACCTCTTAGACTCGCCCCCGAAAATTTGTTAACGATATTCCTGTCCATCACAGCTGTCAACAGACTCCCCCTGTATCACTGTAAAAAACAAGTCTGCAGATGTTCCATGCCAAAGGTAAGACGTGAGACGCACGAAAGCTATTGTTATGTATCTTCAAAATATTTTCTTAACAATTTTTCACATTCAATAAAATTTTGATGCAGATGTATCTCCAGTATACTGAAATACTCGCATTTCTTGGAATTATTATCGTACGTGGGTACTTTTATATTTAAATACCATTATTTAATTTGAAAAATATTCTTGAAATGGAATATTGCCCAGGGTTTCGTAGCTTGCCGAACGAACAGTTCACAAATTAGCTTGTCTGGCCCAAGTTCTTGATCTTCTATTTCAAGAAAATTTGGCCTGTTTCCCGCTTTTATCGTTCATTTGAGTAAGAGGAAATTTCTTGGTTTGATGTTCCCCACCGGTGGCAACAGGAGGTCGTAGTCAGGTGTTACCATAGCAAACACTGTTGGAATACTAATGAGAATGATAGTGTCAATTGTGTTTTTAGTACAGCGAACGCAATCGTCTATTATTATTGTGCTGTATTTTAATCAAGAAGTTTTATTTTTACCAACACTACTGTTACCATGAGAGTTCCTGTGATTTTTCCAGCATCCCATTATTTCATCGATGAAATATCTTAAAATGGATATCACGTTGTTTGGAACTACACAGGTTTCACAAAACATTTTGAACCCCGTGTGAGTATTAACCTTTTATTCATGCTTACATATTGGAACAGAAGTAAGTAATTCATACTATACAAATATGCTCACAATTTAAAACAACGAATCTTCCCTGGCGTTCGATACTGCCACACGATCGACGTGATCAAATGCAGTTAGAATTAAATACCACTTGTTCAATACTGCATGCCCAATTCATGCCGACGACAATCTATTTTTCCAAGGCCCATCCATCTCACAACAAAACAAGTGATCTTTCAAACTTGTAAACAAAACGAATCGAACCCGATCCATGAGCAGGGACATTTTATGGGAAGAACAGGTGCATGCATCAACGCAGCGCGAGTAACAGAGTCGGCGGGGCAAAAAGTTCAGGCAAAATGTGGTAAAAACAGCGTCAGAGAAAACAAGTAGAGTGGGCACATTTCATAGTTAAGTGCATGCCAGCACAGAACATTATAACAAATAATACGCAAACATTATGCAGTTTTTTGCTGAAAAGGCAACACCAGGACTTCAGACTAATCCAAACAATTCAAACTTTTTGCAAACGCACAGCACGGCGATAGCTCTTAGCGGTGTCAATATTTATAGACCGCTAACAGTGAAATAAACTTCATAATCATTTCAACACTATGCAGCAGAGGAAATTAAAGTTTTACTTTGCTCTCTAAAATGACTGAGTTCGTGTACGGAGAATTCCAAGCGAAGGGGCTGATCTCGACAGCAGAATATGGCAGTCAAACACTGGAGCGTCCCGTGATGATCCATGGGAGGCAATGACATTGTATTCACTTGGACTTGTTCTTGCAACGGATCTTCGAACTCAGCATAAATAGCTCGATACTTCCACGGAAGAAATGCTATTTATGGCTGCTAGACATTTCCATATTCGCCGGAAATCTCAGTTCGTTGATTGAAACATTATCGAGCATATTTCTCGGCCAACACAATCATGAGATCTCGAAATAACTGAATTATCTTTAGGAGTTAATCTCTAGAGTACTACTGTGACATATGAGTCTCGGCTCAATTTTGGGGTGATATTATTACACATTCCATTTTCCATTTTATTAAACAATGAACTCTCAGAACCGTCTTGGATCACCGGCTTAAGGAATGTCGTGCATCTGGCACAACGCTAACTGAACACGCTAATGATTAAAATTGATCATTGAAACTTTTACTAATTCGAAGTTAAACATCAACTAGGTTACGTAGTCAAGTGTCAAGGGTTTCAAAGACTATTTATATTTACGTTAAAGACTCAAATGAAAAAAGAGAAAAGATCCGAAAGGAGTAGATTTCTATTTCCAATATCGTAGAAGCAATTGACTAAATCTTAACAGATGAATGGGAAAAATTCCATTGGAGAACAATTCAGTCACGGACATGTTCTTGGTTCGAGGTATTCGGCCACTGATAGTGGATTTAAATTTTATTAGCAGGCGTACATCATAAACAATGAACGAGCTGAATATGAATGACAGAAATAATCTAAAAAAATCCATTTCAACAGCTATGCAGACTCGGACCTTTCTCATTTGTTCCCATTCATTAATTAGATTACGAAACGTGCTGCGATACGGAACAGGTAATTTTTGAGAAATACAGCCGCAGCACACCTGAGTAACCAACACCGGACCGATGTGCGTGTTCGACAAGTGATACACTCTCTCTAGTTGTTCATGCCATTTTGGGATTGAAATACGAAAGATATGAAGAATATAACCATGAAAATGGACTGTAATAACCAGCACGATACGAATACATCATCGAATCCTAACTGTTTCAAGAGAGAAAGAGTGGTGCATTGCACCAATAATGTGACTGAATTTTTAAAGAATGATAGGTAACAAATATTGTACCGTCATGGAAACATGCCACGCGAGAAGGAAGCGCTGATGAGCTGGAGGGCCCCGCCCCAGGCGAGACCTACAGTTACCTCTGAAGTAATTAAGATACGCCGCTATCCATTCAGTTTCTCACACGTCAGCGCTCGCTAGACGAGCACCGCTCCAGGTGCTCACTTGCATCGAGGACGGCACGAGATCAATGATATCTCGTGCCGACAATGGAAAGGCGCTCCATTGTAGAGGATGTCGCTCACTCACAAGAGATTGGAGAAACTCAAACAAGACGAGGTAAAGAGAACAGATGGATAATGAAATAATTGTCCGTGTCACAGGCAGAAAAAATGAAGCTAAAAGCAGTCTTGTTACGGTACTATTGAGATGGAAACATTTGAAAGGATCCGTACATTGAATGAATTGTTTTCACTTGCTGTGTAAATATCACACATTATAGTACATATATCATCATTGGGGATTATCTTCTACTTTCGCGTGCGGAGAGTTGACACCGGAAACGAGCAAACAAAGAAGGAATTGTGAGGCTTTAAAAAGGAGTATCTCTTTATTACCCACTCTTATAGTAAGAAGCAATGCACCATGCGCAAGAGGTTAGCGTCTTTCTTACAAGGTCATAATCTATTGAAACTAACATAGATGATGCATTAATTTTGGTAATTGGGAGTGAGCTTGGAACAGATGTGCTAACCTTGCATGGGTAAACGTGCCTTGTAAAAACGATCTGGTCGATTGAGAGTTTAGGCTAAGGGAGATATTGGTTTGAAAATTCCTTTAGGAAACGAAGAACAAATTAATTTCATTTAAGTATGGGAATCAGGCCTAGGCGTTATCTTGCCATGCAGCGTAGACTTTGTGGCAGTGATGCCATAACTTTAGCGACCACCTATTGAACCAAAAGCAGATTTTCGAGCGACACCGCGTAATGCTCGTTCGCGCAGCCCTGCACGGGATCCAGCAGAGCTCAATGGCCAAACCACGGATCAAACGGATCAAACGTTCCGCAAAATGGCTACCTCTCTAATCTCCGGAAAAGACATCATTGCACACCTGGTTCCCCGAAATTGAAATCAGATACTGGGTGACGACTCGCAATTTGCGGAGGTGTGAGGCGTAGCTCGAACGCTAAGTACGGCCTAAAGGATGCACATGGCGCGATGATAACGCTGCAAGGACCTTGCTTGTGTCGATGCTGCAGCTGAGAAAACTGTCACATTTTTGGGCCTTGTGCATAATGAAGCAGTCGCTCAGCTGTCAATAAAGGAATATTGCTGGAGTTTTTGATGGCAACCGATTTCTTGCAGAGCGGCAGGCACAAATTGCATCAATTAGGCAAACTTCTTCTCGAACGCCAAACTTATGAAAAAGTGTCATGAAAGAAATTCATCTCGAACTTTTCTCTCAAGGCAACATTACTGATAAAAAGTCGAAACGCTCAGCAGTTTTGTCAAATAAAAGCACAAGCTAGAACAAAATAATAGTTCATGAAACATGCTTTCTAAATTGCTATGCAGTTCACGTCGTCCATTCTCGGCAACAGCAAGTGCGGTGTCAGCGGCAAAGTGCGCATTAACAGGGCTATGCTGTAAGGAACAGCGTCAGCATGTCAGCCTGAGCACAGCCACCCATGTGGAGTTAAAAGAATTTTCTGGCCATGGCTCCGGATTAATGATTTTGTAGAACCTTGGCTGTAGCTCCGGTTCTTTTGTTAAGGACAATAATTAAATGAATTAGCCACCACCCAAAGAAAGAAATGTCGATATAAACGTAAGGTTGTAAGAGCAAATCTTTGTTTTGAATTGTCGTCACATTTTTTGTTCTTGCAAATTGCAATAGGAACTATTGAAAGTTCATGGCCCCAGCTCCAACCGAGGAAAATATGCAGGTTCCAGCAGCTCGCACTCAGGTCCCGCAACGTCAGCAAGACCCCAGCCGAGCACTGGGAGCAGCCACAGTCGACTCCACGTTCTCAGGCCAGTACGCGCTCCACAGAAGAGATTGCGACGCAATATTCTTGTGTATGGTTCAACTAATCGAAGCGACAAAAAAGTCGTGCGTGTAGCGGTCCCCCAATTACGCACGTGCAGCGAACATCTTGTCAATTTGCGCCCCTGCGCTGCTGAAGCGGAGAGTACTGAGGTACGATTTCCAAGCTGCTTTGGTGCCTCACGTGCAAATGTTCGAGGAAATGACAAAGGTGGACCGCAACTACTGATGCGCAGATGGTACTGTCACGTTAAATTAGTAAGCGACCTTATTAAAAGGCAACAAATATGCTAATAATTTGTTCATGTTATTTTAGGTTTGCTAACCAACTCTGGCATTTCTCGTAGAGGTTGGGTGCTATAC
>VOMN01085582.1:0-49352 GCA_014899125.1 Orchestia grillus
AAGGCTGTAATTTTACTAATTGAAAAATCGAAAGGTATATAGTTTGAATGTGACCAACTTCGGAATAAAGTTTTTTTTCTGAGCCAACACAGTGGTAACTATGTGCACTCAATTTTGTTCATCAGCGTGCGAGACTTGAAAATTCTACCGACAGTGTAAGAAAATTCCAAACTCAGGGCTCGCTTCTTTGTGACTGTTCTTCTTACGCTCAAAAGATGAAACCATTAAGAAGCATTTTCACGAAAACACACTGGCTTTGTCTAATTACCGACTTGGTCAGAATTTAAATACTGAACTTTGATAACACATGGAGGTTCACATATTCAGCTAACCAAATCACGAACAAATTGAAGGCATAATAACGTCGATAAAACTTGTTTCTCATGACTCTTATTGTGAAAGTTTGCAATCAACCTAGCTGGGTACTGAGCGCCATATTCCTTGCAGTATTCACTGTATTCAGAAGCGTGCTTAAAAAGTCGCGGTTTCATACTTAGTTCAACTTCGTATTTGGCATCAGAAAAAAAGTTTTTGGCTAATGGGATTATAGCGTATTCTTTGATCGGCATGAAAATACAGCTGAATCACTGGGTACGGAAATCAAGAAAAATAATTGATAATTCAAATTATTTGTTACAGTAGAATTCAACAGATTTCACATAGTGTGAGAATAACTTGCATTTTTTGCAATTTCTACCACAATAACATTTTATTCCTAATTGCTAAAATGAAGACTTCAACTTGAAACTTTAGGCTTCCATCCTATTTCAAAAGACTACAGAATATGCAATGGGAATCGAGTCCCGCGCTAGACAACGACGACGTGTAGTGCCAGTCTCAAGCGCATTGGCGTTCAACGCGCCACCTGCACAGCAGCGAGCACGGGCCCCTCACTTCTGAATGCCTCCTGACGCATTGCCTGCCCAGGGGACCAAGTCATTCGAGAGATCCTTCTCACCTTCACACCAGGGTTTCCTTTATGCCAGGGGTTCCCAACCTTTTTTCGCCCCGCACCCCTGAAATAATTTATTCGAACCTCACACCCCCTGAAATTTATATTTTGCTCAAGGATAAATAATGTGAATTCCGATTAACATAATTATATAAAGAGGCGTATAAAACAACGACAACACAGGTTAACTGGACCTTTCTCGCACCTCCTGGAATATTGTCTAGCCCCCCCAGGTTGGGGGTGCCTTATACCAAAGGTGCTCGCACTTCTTGGGGGTGTTAGATAGTATTTCGAAGGCGCGAGGACTGTTCATCTCGACGACAGGCAATTAAAGTATTTATCATCCCAATCCGTTTTGCGTGATCATATTTAGTGTAAATTCACCTCATATGTCCTTTAAATAGTAATAAATGTTCACGGGTGCGAAGATACATACTTCAAAATTTTCTCAAGGGTACAAGCATCAAAACTTTTGGGACCCTCTATTTCATACGAATTAAAGTCATGGCTTGCTATGAGTAAGTCATCTATAATTCTTACTCACGATTAGAGTCCCTTTTGGAAATGATATGCTGAAAATATTATTATATCTTCAGTTCAACCTGTGACACGAAGTCCAATAGCGATAGAAAATTTTACTCAGTGATTTTTAAATATTTATATGAACGAAAAGATTTTCGTTAGCTATTGGGAAAGCAATCGTAACCAACATAATAAATCGCTCTAGTTAAATCCCTAGATGAAAGTAGGCGCCCAAACCTTGATCTACATTCCCCCTCGGCTGCTCTGAGCTCGCTTGCATTTACGTTGTACGGGCAATGGAGCAAAAACTATTACAATAACAAAGTAACCGTGCATATTGAAATTTAAATGCAAAAAGGGCAAGGAATTGTTTGAGCTAATGAAAAAGACTTTAACAATGTTTCTTTGGGGGAAAAAATGTCATGCGAAATTGCTTTGATTTTGATGCAGCTGAAAATGCATGAATGTATACCGCCACTCTGGTCTGATTTTGAAAGGTATTTATTCAGTGGATTTTACAAGCATTCCAGATTCATACAAAATATGTACGCTCTGTTCTAGCATTCGTTCTATAGGTAAATGAACGCACTATGCTCCAGGTTTCTAACATAATTGTTACAACTAAGGCAATTAAGTGTTATTTCTTAAATCTTCATGGAGCTAAACAGCAGAAAAATCATTATTCTAATAAAATTTTGCTTTTGCATCTTATTTCATTTATTGATAGTATTTTAATTAAAGAAAGGCGAATTCGAAAACTCAAAGACTTGACCACAAGCAAAGCTATAGCACAATTTTTTTTATTTTCCGTTATATTGAGTTACGAGAAAAACACGAAAATTAATAGTTATAGCCGAGGTGAAGGACAGAAGTGAAACAATTAAATCGCACCATATGTGAGAGCGAACAAAAATTTGTCAGTGAATCACGTAATTACAAATTTTTTGATAAAGTTTTGTAAATAGAACTTTGGAATAATTTGTCTTCGATTTAATTCTCTTGCGGTGGTAATCATTGCTAATTTTCCGATAATTTTAAGAGTCGCAAAAGTCATTATACTGTGCCTGGCATCCCTATTTATCTCAAGTTCGCGAAAAAGAACAGTTTCCGCTGAAAAGAACGCCAGAGAAAATGTCAGCCGCACGCTGCTGCCGAACACCAGCCTGGGCAGTGTGCGAAATAAGAGGTTTTTTTTACCAGCGCTACACGAGGTCTAGCGGCTCGCGTCAATGGACGATCATTGAGGCGTACGTGAGGTACAGTTGCTGAACGGAATTTGGATATCATCGTAATTTTGACCGAAAACCTGGGTGTAGCAGAATGGCACGAGTGTACTGTTAAACATGTGGCAATTTATAAATAAAGTAAACTCAAATATTTAAAATAAATTTGTCTCAAGTGTTAAAACTCACCAAGATAAATATTTTGAAAATGTAAAAATGTTTTTGAAGTATTGAAGATTTTAAATGATTTTAAACTCCTCGAGAACGAATTGCAGCTATACCATGTACTATATATATATTTAATAATCTAATATTTTACTTACTAGAATGTACAAAAGTATATATTTATTTCGATATACGCATGTCAAACAATGACACAGAGTAATCAACTCCCGTAACAAGCGTTTTAAGTTCGTTTTATTTAATTCATGTAGTGCATAGCATCGAGCTCAATTGCAGACAAAATATCGAGAAGCACGTCTGTAAGAACCCTATCGTTATCAATCGTGCGAATAGAGTCCAAATTGATAAGTTGCATGGATTCCCAAAAAATAATATGAAAATTTTAAATTACGTTTTGAGTGTAAAAAGCATGGTACGATTTGACCTCGCATAAAAAATAAATGCATAAGCATCTGTAAATAAACATTCACTGTGATAATTTTTGTACAACTATCTGAAAATTAGTTTCCTACATGGGAAGATGAACAATGCTTTTCAAAAGTTATCGTTAACAACCCAATAGTAATACTTTGTACCTATATATGAAATCAAATGGATTCCAATTTATAAAAGTTATTTTAAAACATTATTTCTTTCAACTCTTATTCTATTTATAACATCTGTCGATACATGAACGCGATGTGATTTTTCTTCGATTTGCTGCACTCACTCCAAAGGCTTCACAAGCCACTCGTTCGGCAAAAGGAGCCTACGAATTTGAACGAATTTATTTCGATTTCTTTGAGCATCACGGTGGCTATTGTATCGTGTATCAAAGGTTGATGGAGGGTTTCTCTAAGAAGGTCTTTGTTGGAGGTTTTGGGAGGGGCTCGTGTGCGTCAGGCACATGTGCGCCAAGACTTTCTCACGGACGAAGATGAGCCCTCGAATCAAGGGATCCAATAATATTACGGCTGTGTGTAGTTGAATTACATAGATAAAATCAGCAACTAGGTCCGAACATCGTTGTTGTCAAGACTTGTACTCGGGGTTTTAATTTTGATTTGTATGTTTTATCGAGCTTCGTAATTGTGAATAAATTCACTAACTCACCGTGAACGGCGCAGCTGGTCTTCTCTAACTCAAAAGGCATCAATTTGCTGAAAACGACCCTTATTTTCAGAGTGGACTCTCAATCCCCAGTCTGTCGTGGTGCGCTTTTTTCCAACCTGTCAACCGTAGTACCGTACTACGCTAGTGTAGTACAACTGCTATTGAAAAGCCACGTACGCCCTGCTCTCTGGAGCCGCTTATCTTGGCACACCTCAGGGCAAGAAAGGGTATGATGGGAGCTCATTCACAGACTCATGAGAAAACTAAAGAAAAATATGATAAAAACAGAGTGCGCTTAAAAGCACATGGAAAGGAATTAAATAAATACTCGAACATAAAACTGTCGCCTTCGTTTTGAGAATCAAATTTTCGAGATGTATGAACTGTCCAGTCCTCTTTAATTGATTGTCCTTGAATAGTTTTATTATTATAAGTCGACTTAAGATATTATATATATACGAAGATACATACGATGCGATTCTACGATGAAAGACATCATCATCATGGGAATAAACGCTCGTTTTAGGGCGTGAGCTCGGTTGCAAATATTTGCATGGATTATAGCTAATATTGGCGGTAGCGAGTGATTAAATGTTCGTCTTTAAAGCTCGAATTTTTTTAACGAGTAGGAGACTGAACTGGTATGCGAAATTCAAGCAGTGGGCATCTAGGGCAAAATTACTTAGCTTGTTTTATCATGTTATATAATCTTTGTTAAACTCAACCTGTACTTACGTATCGTTGGGAATGGGAAAATGAGTTTATTAAAGTGGTGATACAATTTGCATTGTAAAAAATAATACGAAACTCACTTATCGTCAAATTAGACTACGTCATTTCACAATCAATTAATTGATCTATACCTTAAGCTTTTTGATGCATTTCTGCATACTAATGAATGATGGTATGTTCAAAGTTTTATTGCTAATACTTATATTACTGCACAAAATTCCCTTGAAAACTTCCGTTACGATGCGAGCATCAGGTCATAAGAAAGACTCGGTCCCCCAGCCCGGCAAGACAGATTTGATATAAATAAGAGAGGCAATTTTCAATCCAGGTTTTGAATAGAGCAGGTGCAGGCCCTCTGGAGATTGTAGGCTTACCACGAGCGTTACAGCCTACAAGGATAATGCCGTGGATTACTTTCTCTGTCGCCGGCTAAAAGAACTGCCCCCAGACCATGAAAACTTACTTGAAAGTTGTCATTGTGTTCCCACGAGGAGACTTTATCGCAGCACCGCAAACGGAGGGCTGAGCTCCGGCAAAAATTAGACTGAAGTTCCCACTCGTAAACGCATTGTAAAGACCTGCTGTGGTACATCGGCATCATTTTCGGAGCTCGATATACGTCGGTCGGTCATGCCGTGAATCCTTCACGCAAATTAATTTTCCTCCACCGATGAATTCAACATTATTGGGTAATATGATAACATTATTTTCTTACCTCACGTTTGGATGTTAGTTGATCCCTACATTTGATTATTTTGGCACTGTATTTGAGTGGATTGTCTCTCGCGTTGTTCTTTCTCACATGAAATGAGGTAGTTTGAAAAAGTGTCATACGCCAGTATTTAATATTCGAAAATAAATTTATTAGCAGTACAGAATTTGCATGAATGCGTTTTTCGATCCTTCACTTTTTTGCTCAAATATCGGATGAACAAAAAACATTTTTTCGAATTAGATTGAAGCTTCATGCTGCTGATGTCTTCAAAGTGCCGTTCTTGACTTTGAGAAGGTCAAGCGTCAATATTCTACTCAGAAATTCAGCAGCGCTTGTATCACCTGCTTCGAAGATGTGGAAGATATAAATTGCCGAAACTTTAGCACGTGACCGATGCCTGTGACGTCCATAATAACAAAGCACATGTCATATGCAACGCCAGTATCAGTAAGGCACACATAGCTTATGTTCATCATTTTTAGCTTCAGGCTACAACGCTATAATTGAGGTGGGAACAATTCAATGCCCTGAAATGCTTACTATCGATTGAAAAGACTTTCAAAAATTTAGTGCAAAATATTTAGGCCAAATGTTTATTATCAATATTTTACATGACATTTACTATTTCAGTTATCCTATAAATTTAGAATTTTTTTTTTAGATTTATGGTTTTATTGCACAAATCAGTATCGTAATCTCTACTCGTTTCTCAACTGTACAATTACGTTTCACGAGCGAATTCTCATTCATCAACATTATCTATCAAAAATTTCAAGGCACCCTGAGTCTGCTCGTATTCTAAGTGTGCGACCACATGGTACTGGAGCTGTAGGGGCCGAGGTGACCGGGTGAGGCCGCAATTGAGAACTACATTTATTGTGTCAGGCTCGTTCCATTAAAGAATCTAAGCATTAGGGCTACTGGAGCTCAATTTGAATTTGAATGCTTCTCGTAAACGCTGTCTAGAATCAGGTTGGTAAGGAGCTTAGGCGCATTCCTCTCCCGCGCAGCTGATCGCCTGCTGTAGAAGCTGCGCTGCTGTGTGCTTCCCCAAGAACGTTCGAGTTCCAAACGTGTTTACTTACTTTTATTCTATAATGAATTTAAATTTATATACGACTCGGGATACCCATTTTTGACTGTAGCATGCGAAATGCTTCAACGAATTTAAAAATCTCTTGTATTTTCCCGAGTGAGAACAAACGTTTTTTTCAAAGAATATTAGAGTCCAGTGTTAGAATTATCGTTTGCTGAAGGTACGTTTGTCAATAAAATCGGGACTAACTTCTTAAGAAATTATTTTTAGCGTAGTCGGCCGAACTCAACTGCTTCTTACATTTACGGATGGCCAGTCACTCCAGGAAATTGAAAAATTCGTCGCTAACAGTTAGAGTGAGGCTCACGATCTTGCAAACATAAATTTCATGGCTAATCATTATTACCAAATTGGAATCACGTAATGGACGGCTAGGAAGATCCGGAAATGATTTTATCTCATTTCCAGAACTGGATGTCTGTTTCGGTGATTGAGAGTCCTGCCGCGCCTCTGCTCCTCCAAAACCAACAGTCGGGGATGATTGCGGGTCTGCATCGCTGGAGTCTTTCATTGGCTGTAAAGGACGACAACCTCATTGCAGGCTTCCTGTACATAAATTCAGTCTAAAATAATGCAGTTGGGCTCAACGACTACTGACAGCTCCTACAAAATATTCAACGCAATATTGCCCAAAAATTTCACAAAAAAATTGCGAAAAGTATGATCATTACCCTGTGAGAAAATAGTTTTTATTATTAAAATCTAAACACTATGCAATAAAGTAAAAGCTATTGGTAAGGGATTAATATTTCATGTTTTTGTTGCAAGCAAAAGTTAATACCAATTGAGGTTCTCATGAAACAGGCTTTGTTTCTGAAAATGACCTAACGAGATATTAAAATTTTCAAGTGAATTTTTTTTTATTTCAGGCTAGTAAGGTTGACATGAGCGATATTTATCTCCGGTGAAAAAACTATGTGAAATATTTTTTAATAATGAACCTTACCTTTTTCATGGAACTAATCTTTTGATTTTTTCGAAGTCTCGCGCATACCTTCTTTACTGACAAAATTAACTTCGGCAAAAATTCTTGTTTTGTACTCACTTTGAATGAATTTTTTAGAAAAAACTTATTGCACAATTTCGCTTCATGCAATGCGTTCGTACAGACTGGGTTATATTTCGACATCGTGCTCCAGGATATTTCTATAATCACATAGGAAATAAATTATTGTCTTTGTGATTTGTCGACTCAATTCAATTCAGTTCGGAATATATACACAGATCTTCAATAAAAATTGGAAATGAGGGTGGTGAAAATGATTATAATAACAAATCTTTTCTGTTGAAATTTTTAAGCTCTCATATTTGCTACTTATCTTAAAACCCGAAAATATGCCACTTTATTTGCTCGTTCTGGTCGCTACGCTCTTCCATTCTATTTAGGTTGAGACCCTCGGCTCCACAAGTTTGTTGATCACTTCAAGTTATTAATAACAACACACAGCCTGCACGGACAACTGTGATTAGCCTCTTCGAACGAAAAGCAGGACGAGTCCCTACCTAATATTTTTCACTTATCACAATTTGAAAAATAATAACACGTATCTGGTTGGACATGTGCTGCCTGCAGCACGTTAACCAAACACAAACTGACCAAAATTACACAATGTCATCTAAATAACCACTGAGCGCTTCTAAATGAGGGGCAGCGACGAAAAGTTTCCTACATTTGACGTTGACAGATCACCGGCTGGTGCTCCATTTCAGACGATGCTCAGCACTCATTATCGCCCGCCCGATGTGAGGTTCCAGGGTCCGCCTCCGTCTGAACCGAGACGGTCGGCCGCTTGCCTTTTCAAAATCTTCGTCTGTAAGGCGTATTGCCGCAGTACGAAGAGACTTTGACGGTAATGTACAGACCTTCCTCGGTTTAGCGTCCAATCCGTGCCTCACATTAACGGCAATCGCATCTCATTTTCGAACAGTAACTCAAATTAACGGCATTGACAATTTTTTCATTTGGGGTATAACTAGTGCATTGTGCCCCATGTTCTTTGGTTAAAAAATGTAATGATATTGTTTTCTGTAGGTAATTTTATTCCCTTACAAGTATTTGCTACCAATAAACATTTAATGTTGGGAGAAATAATTTTTTATATCTTTCATTTCACTCATTGCAAAGTTTGCTATGAACTGGCGTTCTGCAATGTCGTACATTAATTAATGCAACGTAAGGCACACTGCAAGTACGCTAAAGCGAGGACGGCCTAATGGTTACAAACTAAGATATGTTCAAGGGTCGTGTGGAAAAAATTATCCTTTGGCGGAGAAAAAGTACGAAAACTTCTGAATACATAAAACAATTGTGATTGTACACCGATATTTTATACGTGTACGAAACGTTTCAGTGTGATTGTTCACAACACTTCAGAAGCTAAGTTAAACCCAGATTCAAAAGCCTTACGTGTAGAGAGGCCTTGATAAAATTAAATCTATACTATTATGAAAGCCGCGTCTGTCTGTCCGTAACCCCGCCCTCCCCCCAGCAGCAAGTGTGCGCTGGGCGATCTATGATAAAAACTTCATAAGCTCCACAATTTTCGGTGTACTAACCAACTAGACAATTTTGTATTGTTTATGCGATTTTCCTTAATAACCTACCAGGCAAATAGTTGAATCACTTGTTATTTTGAATTATTGAAATAATGTTCGGCATAAACGAAGATATTCCTGATACTAGACGAGAAGCAGCTAGATTGCGCCAGCAAGAGTGGCCCAGAAGGCCCCAAAATGAACGGAGAGTCTGAACGTAAGAGAAACACAAGCAGGCGGCGCACTGCTAGGGCCAACCTTAATGTTGAAAGTAATATACCGAAATTTAATGAGGGCTATAAAATGTTCATGATATCTGAAATAGTCTAAGAATCAACATATTTTATTTACATTTGATTAAACACCCTGAATTATGTACTTCTAATTCCAAAGGTTTGATTTTTTAAAAAATAGTTTAATCAACTAAATTTTCAAGTTCGGCGACGAGGGGTGGACCCGTCATTATTCAAAGAAGAACGTGATTTTAAATTATTTCAATAATGCACACATTCTACAACTTTCATTCCCTAATCAGATAGTTCCAGCAAAATGTTTATTCGTTTTTTTTCATTTCTTTATTCATTTGAGGTTTACTAGACGAGGATCTTCCAATTAAGATTTGTTTGTAGCAAATTTTCTTTGGGTTGTTTGAAAAACTCCAACAGAAATAATTGTTCAGACAACACTCTCCCAACTTGCAAAGAGGTTCAGGCTTACAATTACAGAGAGCATGATCACATTGATATTAAACAGATAAGTAATAATCACGGATAAATTTGGAAATAATTGGACAGCGTACCGAAAAGCATTCGTCGACTAGGAAGACCATGAGCTACTGAGCGTTTACCATAAGTGCGTGCACTAAACCGAATGGAAATGGCCGATGGAAAGGAAGAATGTCAGTATTTAACTAGACAACCCGTGACCCGTTAGGTCAAATCAAATATATCAAAATCAAACCGTATTCAGAAATATATCCTATGCAGTTGAGTCGATATCCACAATACAGGATTAAACGAAGAGCATAAATTTCGAATATCTTAGAGCCGACAGACAAACGATTCTGCCCTCTTTCTCATTCCCGTATCCACTTTACTATCTTGCCCTACTCAAATTAATTTCTTTTACGTGACATAAGTGTATATTTTCTCTTCTGTGCACGGTTTCAAGCAAACAAACAAACAAGTAAGCAAACAAGCAAGCAAACAAGACGACCAGAATTTTAGTAGTATACTAGATAGATAAATAGATGACTACAATGCAGTAGCGTCCTCAGTAGTGTTCCAATTTTAGTTCCGAAATAAAATAATCAAAATTATTACCTTATTTACCCTGTGTCAATTAGTTACCAAGCTGAAGAGAAAAGCACAGATTAGTTGACAAACAGCAGAGGTAAATTTCTATTCATGGTAAATGAATGTCCGCAGTCTTTTTAGAAAGTAGCGTTATTAAGAGGAAAATGCAAATATTCGTTCGGAGAAATGCCTTTAATACTTCCAACTAAAAGCCTCATAAGTTCTGCCGTATCGGAACGCTGGCGGCTTATACACATATAACTACAGAGAGTCGTCTTTGTTCATAAAGGGGTATGCAATTTAGATCGTCACATGGCCCTTCTGTTGCCTGTGTCTGAGTGAGGAAAACGTCATTTTTGTCACTTCGAAATGTTGACCAGAAGCTCGTCAGCCTCTCATCCACCAGCGGCCGAAATAAGCTTCAATTGGAGAGTCACACCCTCACAAAAGGACGACGGATTGCGTTTTAATGTCGGCCTGCTTTCAAGAAGACACAGGTGCCTTTATATTTTTCTCTTGACAAATAGAACGCCAATTTGCAGTCGACAGATTCCAGAAACTGAGCTTCTGTTGCGGTTTATCCTTTCCTTGAGCCGGAAGCACGTCAGCTGCTCTGCAAAGTCAAAGAAATATGTGTGAATTGAGGCTGGTCGCCAATTTGGTTTTTAAGTACGAGGGAATGAGTCTGCACCTGTAGGACGCATTTCTTTTATTGCTTTCAGTTTATTATTTGCATCCAGCAGGAATATTTTAATGGATATATTGGTCACGTGAAATAAATTGAGCAGGGTGAAAAAATTACACTATGAGCTTGAAAATAACAAAAACTTGCCTCAAGACCACCGTAAACAAAGGCTATGTCTACACATTTGAGTTGACTCCTACTTAACCCAGTGAGAAGCCTGACCACAACAAAGAAGAAATAATCATGAACTGAACACATTACAATATTCGTTATGTGACCATACCATTTGGAATATTTATGTCGTAAGCTCGTGTATAGTAAATTATGTGAGTTTAAAATAAACTTAGGCGAAAAAATCGTAAAATGTTTTTCATTAAAACTGTATCCAACTGTCTACCATACATTTTTTTCCGACCTCTAAACATCGCGACGGTAACTGCTGAAGAGCGAAGCTGTAAAGTTTGATAAACTGCGCCTTTATTTAATTTCTCCTACCTTGAGCGCATGATTTATTCTTAAGATCTAATTAGATGAGTGTTAAAGCCCTTAGCTAATTACTAAGTAATTTGGAGAACAATTTGGAGAACGTTGATCGTATTTATTTTTTCGAAAACTTCTTAAATGACTTATTTTTTGTCATTTTTTCATAACGCAGTAAATGTGTAGAAAACTCTCTACAATATAGAAACAAGGGAGGCAAGTTAGGATGGTTTATTTTTTCCACCATAACTTTGAAATGTCCTTTTAGAGTTACCGCATTCGCGGGCTCCTGCTAAACAGAAGCGGCTACAAGCTCATCTTGGCTAAACTAATTTAGTTGAGAAACCTTTATAGCCGATCTTTATGCAAATGGACCACGTTCTCTAATAACTTTTCCCCAGCTGCAGACAGTTCATTTGCATTAGAAAAATTTACACCAGTAAAGGAAAATTTTGCACAAGAAGATTCATGATGCGGCTTCATGATTTGATTAATGTCATTTTAGCCGAATAGTTGTTCATTTTTCTGATTAGTTGAGTTGCACTAAATCTACCGAAACCATAGTAAGAACTGGTTATTGAGTTCAATTTCATAAAGTAATTAATTTCGACTTCATTTACTTAGTGAATCTATATTTTCAAAATCGTACATGAACATGATGGGGAGGAAGCTAAGTCGTGCAGCCTTCTCAGATAAATTACTAAATCATTAAATAAATTGTTACTTTACTTAGTTGATTTTATAAAACTCTTATGAAAGCAATTGGTAATAAGATATCGTGAACATTACCCTGAAATAATACCCAAACATCCTTACAGATTAAAAAAGATCACCAAGTCTAATTTAACAATTTCGGAATGATACGAAATTGAAATTTTGTTTTTAATTTCATTTTATTCGAAAGTAATGATTCAGAAAACATTTGTCCTTACCACTGAATTAAAGAAAATTTGAGAATAAGGAAGAAAGACTTAAACCAACTAATTTTGACACCAACCTTGAACTGGTGTTACTGAATGTTTTATCCTTCATTTGGTCAAACCTCATGCTTATGCCTAGGGTTTTCAATACTTCATGTTCTGTACGCTTATCACTTACGTTCTAATTTTATTTACGTTCTAATTGGAAAATGTGGAAAAAACTTATCAGTGATTTATAAAAAATTTCAGTGAGAATATTTATTTACGTTTTAATGCCACAGTTTCTATTTGCGAATCTCTTAAATTATCCACTCTATTATACTACTCGATGCAAGTTCAGTGAGCAGTACACGTAAAAAACTAATATGTTGATTTCAGTAGAGTAAAATTATGAAGTGATAAAATCGATTTTGATGTATGCCATGTATTTGGTACTTGTTTTCCCGTTTTAACGATCATTCGAGGCTAATAATTTGAATTACATATGTTATCTGTTTATCAATGAATGCATATTCAGCTACGAAAACAGAAGCTACTCAATTATATTATAGCAACAGGTAATATTACGTAGCAGTTTGCCTCTCTCCTCCCAACCAAGGAACGATTAGAAAAGCCTTCTCGATTTATTCAGGGGCGTAAATCTCCTAAAGCATTCCAGCAAAATGCATTATTCATTTTGAAGTTCTGTTTTGACCTCTGAATATATGAATAATAAGAGATGAGTCCGGCAGGTATAGAAAACCACAGGAAATTTGCCTCCTTCACTGAAGAAGTCCATAAAAATTCCAGCCTTCCAGACAAATATTCTCTGGGGTCCTGGGGCAGTGGGCAGTCGGCGGGCTCCCGAGCTATAGCAATTTACTGCTGCAGGTATGCATACTGAGGTACGAAGTTCCCGGGCCGGGATTGTGGGGGTGTGGATGACAGCAGCCTTGAGTTATTCACTTCTGTTGAAGCATATTTCTATGTTTTCTAGATTAACCTAACCAATGTTTAGCATTCGGCAAAAATTACAGATTTTAATATTTTTCTTTCCTCTGTAATTTGAGTCATGTTATCTATTTCGCTCCTTGATTTGAAGATTACATCAACATGAGCTAGATAATTAATAACTCGAGCATAGTGTGCAAGAATTTTTTCTTCAGATGAAATTAAATTCCTTGAATAAGTCACATAAGAAGTCAAACCTTCATTTGGTGTAAGCTGAAGCTCAAATTATTGTTTTAATTTGCCGAGTTCATGCAAGACGTTTTCACTCACGAAAGTGATGCAACACGCTGATCTAGTTGGCCGCTACACACAGATTTTGATACCATTGTTCTAGCTATTTTTATGGTTATTAATTTTTATGATGTAAACGGTAGTAATGCTACGAAATTTTTCGTTACGAGAATAATTGCTATAACTATCATAATTTTGAATACCTCCTTTTCCTTTGAGAAATTCCTTCCTATGTTTCTGCTTTCAATTTCAGTTGAGTACTACAGAATTAAAAAATAAGAAGTTTTTTTAATTAATAGAGCACAATGAAGTGAATTGAGTCAATCGAAGCTATAATTAAAAAGTGAACTATGGGCACAATTAATGAAAGAGAATTACTCATGGGAATTAATTCATCCTTCAACTGATCAAGAATCCATTAAGGAATTGTGAGAAGACAACAAACCTTTCAGATTATTCCCTAAATGGTCACTAAAAAACTATTCGGGGGAGAGCAACTGAATCCTAGCTTCAGTTGCATATATTTCATCATGTTCCTTTATATTTTCTCGATAATCTCTAAAATTGGCAGCCATTTTTTCGGGAAGTATATTTAATTCGGTCACTCTGAAGGATGTGAAGGCGTTTTTAATATTTTAGTAGAATACGCTCCGTTGGATCGGCAATTATCAACGGGAAATTATATTTTCCTGACATGAATTCTGCAATGAGGCTCATGGTAACTTCTGTATCTAGGTCGCAAAAGTTCTAGCGCTGATCATTGAATAATGTTTTATAAAGTTTTAGCTTGTGTAGAAGACTCTACTTACGTGAAAGTTTTTAGAGTTTGTACATTGATTTCTCAATTATTGATTCATGTTAATTCTTTTGGATAACTACTTTTGAGACTCGTAGAATATCAATGAAATTCTCTGATAAATTCAAACCTTGGAGAATTCTCTTCAAATTTGTAATAAATGCTACAATTTTCTTTCGGTTAGTTACTTACAGTATACCACATTCAAGGGTCAGTAGTTTTACTATTACTAGAAGCGACTTTACTCTCGATTACACATTCAATGCTTCCAATTCCCAACGGCTTATCCATAAAAGTCTGCGATCTTCACTTTGACGGACTCGGCCAGCGACGAAATCTAATAAGCAAAAGGTGTTTGTTGAGGTACGTCATTGCTGGATGCCTCGCATCAAGAAATACAGTACATGGTGTTTCCCTAGTAGCAACGGACTCAACTGGAAAAATAAACATTCTCACTAATCAGTAAGTTAACGAGGTTATACTTATAGAATCCAACTAGGAGAGAAATCAAATTTACCGGGAACACGATCTAATCTAATCGTAGTTTAGAGTTAATGTCAATATTTTAAACGAGATCGATTTTTGAATGTACTGTTGCTCTACTATGCCACAAATTACGGGGGTGCTTCACATCTTCCACAATAGAAAAGTGTGAGAGGTTGGGGGAAGCTTTGTTCGAATAAACCGCATGTGCTCTTTTCCATTCTTTTTTTCCACGGTAGGCAGTTTTTCAAAGCCTTAAGTCCTGCCAGCTTCATACCTTCTCAATAGACCTGGTATGGATAAACAAACAAAAAATGACTCAATACCTTTTCCAAAATTTCGGGCTTTTGTTTTCTCTCTGCGTATGAAAAAAGAGCGTGTCCAGGTAAAAAGATTACCTTAAAGATAAGTGGTTGGGGTCGGAGCGTGACAAATGAGCAGTCTATGTTTACTCCACACGAGGAGCCGTCCTTTGTTTCAGCACCGGCACGTTCACTCAAGAGGCTCACACCCATCTATTTACTGCTCGAATAATATTTTTATATTGCTGAACATTGTCATTTCAGGCTTCATTTGCATCGATTCGTAAGTAACGATTTTACGCCTCAATGCCTGAAATCCCGTTGATTAAAAGAAAAAGGTAAATCAGTACATGCTTTGAGGTAGGTAACGCACAAATTAACCAGTAACAAACACCCTCAACCTTTCCTTTCCTTAGCGTAGGATGGCAGACTCCGAAGTTAGATGGGAGCAAAGATTATTTCGAAAATGACCTCAGAGGATTTTGCGGTGAAGGTCACCGAAAAACAAACTTATGTATTTGAAGGATGGCTGAATTTCATTTATGACGGTATTCAAACAAAATTTAAATTCAAGATTCTCAAAAATTTGTATGCCATATCTTAAATGCTGGATTAGAACTATGAATTTTTGTAATTTGCTGGTTATAGACAACGACAAAAATAATGTTTATACGTTCCTTTTCACACAATGCATGTATATTTTTCCCCCAATAGGAAAATAGTTGTGGTTTTACAGATTGTGCTCACTTAAATGAGCTTGTATGCTAAGATTAGAGGTGAATACGCAGCGTTAAACGCTCATTGTGCGGGAATGTCTGTGTTAAACAGGATTTTTTTAGAGAATAAACATATACTCAATGAAGAAAACATCGTGCACCTATATACGACTTAGGTAATTAGATATTGAAACCTAATTTCTCAAGTAATTCTCATACCGCGCGAAAAGTTTTATTTTGTGCTTTCTTGGAGTAATTTTTGGCCAATTTAATTTGAGCGTCAACATGATAATGGCGGCCGCACGCACCCGCAGACCACGTCTGACCTGCCAGTCCTGTCAACACAGGAAGTTTGACGGCGTTTTGGCAAACAAGAAGACTTTCCAGAGTCGGGCACCGGCAACAATCTTGCTCCTGATTTTATTGTTTGACAAAGAATATTTGGGAAGCTTATTTGCTCAACATTACGAGACGTGATTATGACGTACTGTGCGGGCACGTTCTACTCCGGAAAAAGCCTATTATAGCCAAACACGTCATGACTTGGACCTCAGGGCTGTTTACCGGACTCAAATCGAGCCTCAGCTAAATTCTGAGTGATTAAACCGAGTTTTGCTTGACAAAGGAGGTCCCTCACATCATCTCAGGCTTCTCCTATCAGTTCCAAAAACTTTCCAGCAAAAGCGAAAGTGAAAATGCAGAGTTAGACAATTCCACAAATTATGATATAGATTTTTAGGTTATGGATTTCTATAGTTCATACATTTCTGACCTCTGAAAAACAAACAATTTGCTCTTCGTTTTGAAACCCTGAAAGGCATTCTTTTGTAAAACTAGCGATGCTTGGAAATAAAATATTCATTATTATTAGCTGTACAGTAACCTTTACTTAGCAATGACGAAGCGTCATATTGATAATTCACAAGTTTATTTATAAAATGATCTCTCAAAATTATGTATTATATATGTACAATACTATTTTCTTGTAAAAATACATACTTTTCATGAATTTCTTCTCTATGACTAACGTTATAAAGTTTAACTAACGTTAAGAAAGATTATGAAATACGTCAAGATAACTTTTATTATTCAAGAAATTTAATGATACATCAATGAGTAGGAAGGAAGTAATCGACAAGAAATCTAGTATGCAAAAATCTCAGCCGGGAAGTTGTATGGTGCTCACATGAGGTGCTGTGGCCCGATGTGCTTGTCGGCAGAGTACGCATCAATTCCTGTATGCCTAAGGAGTCAAAATTTACTGGCTTCTCTAGCGTACGCAACAATTATGTAGAACAATGTGAGTGGAAAAGTTGTTTCAATACTTGAGCAGTATTTTTTCAAAGTAAAGATCGAAGGCTTCTGCTCAGAGTCATTTAGCATTTTTAAAATGATCGAATTAAGCAAAATTAATTAACGTAGCAAGTGTCTCAAATTTATTTAATATATATGTAAAATCGTATTCTGAAAAATAATTTGGACGCAACACATAATAGAAAATTTAAAGCCTTCGAGCTGCACAAGAATCTAATATACTGAGGCTATTTTCCACGAGTGGGACAAATACAATTTGCTCTTGTTATTTTAAATGTCATTTGACGCTCCTTCCAATGAAGCTGAGATCATAGAGTCCATGCTTAATTTACTAGAAACATTAAAGTGCACAGTTGAGTGGATTAATTTTATCAGAAATGGCAGCAGAGAGAGGCGAGCAAAATTGAGCGAAGATTTCTATCAGGAGCCCACGTAATATCTCGTAGCTAATTATAGGAGCGGAACTTGATCGAGCGGGTGTTCTCGATGTGACTAACTCGAGCTCGGCCACCACCCGTTGAGCAGCGCGAAACAAAACGCGACTGTTGTTCCAGTTGGGATTGTTCTGTAGGAGTGGCGCACGCTCCGATGCATTTCTCTCCCGCAGTTTCTTTTAATTGACTTCCTCTGTAATCATTTGAGGCCCGTTTCGCAGGTGTTGACAGTTCTTCTGATGGATCAGGTAACCAAAGCCTACCTGGACAGGTAGACTCCAAATGTTTCCTCTGATAAGAGAACTTTTTATAAGGACGGCGGCTTCATGCAGCGATTAGATTGAGTCAGGGAAAAAAATGTTGTTTTGAAAGGTCTAATAACGAAAAATCCACGGGCGGCCGAAACCTAGTCAATTGATACCATTTATACTTCAATGACGGAAGCACATATTACAGCGCAGTTAGCCTTCTTTCTAAAGAAAGTCTTAGCAACAGCTTCCAGAAGATCGGCGCAGAAGATGAGCTTTCGGGGCATTGGACACGAAAAGGAAATTATTGTTTAGCTAATGATCTCTTGTGGCGCGCGTTTATTTAAAGAAATTTTACACCATCAATTCGATTTTCCTCGTTAAGTGTGTTGATCAAATTGCACACTGCAAGAAAATGAAATACTTTAGATTAGTAAGCACTAACAGTCCAAAACTCACCGCGTTGCATTTGATGAACAAGAACACCCCATAACGGAGTCCTAAAACTGCTTAAACGATGGAACTGAGGTCTCGGGAGAGGAGCCCACCGCTGACCAAATGTTATTTCCAACTGATAATTACTCTCGCTGCTGCCCTGGACAAGGACACTTCGCGCTGTCATTGCATATAACTTAGTCAGTAGAATACGGCATACACAGACCATACCATGCTTTTTCTAAGATCGAATTTAGGAGGAATTACTAACGACAAATTCACAGTGGTTAGTTAGTCGAAGAAATGCGAGGAGGAAATGCCAAATTTTAAGTTCATAATTGAATATATCCGATTGCCTACGTTACAGGTAGTGCTTATGTTTCTGCCTTGTTTTTCAAAAGAGTACTACATTATTAAGGATTAAGAAGTTTATTGAATTAATAGAGTACAATGAAATGAATTGAGTCAATTGAAGCATTGGAATCAAAGTATTGAAATTAAAGAGTGAACTTCCGGCACAATTAATCAAAGCGAATAACTCGTGTGCATTTGTTCATCCCTCAAACGAGCAAGAGCAGCAAATACAGTTACACATTACTAAACATTTCTTTATAACATTATGCCGTCGAAATTCAGTTTATCCATTTTAAATGCATCTTCTATCTAAACATGTATTTTCTCGAGGCAAGTAACAATCGAGACACCACCACTTGCTCGACACAGAATGGATGATTTTTTCAATCAACCTTCTTTTACAGTTTATACGTTGAATGCTGCAGAATTAGCTGGAGAGCTGAGGAAGCGGAGACACAGAGCTGCGAATTGTAATCGTGATCTCTCAACACATGCACATCAGCCTAGTGAGAGGCAACTTGAGTTTCTTCTGGATGGTTCCATCGAGTGCTTCCAAGCCCGATATGAAAACATGTAAGAGTCTAGAGCTGTACGCATTTGAATTCCGTAAGCTCCCACTCACTGAAACGTTCTGTGACACCTTCAATTGTTGGTAGCTAGAGCTGTACCCATTTGAATTCCGAAAGTTTCACTCACTGGAACGCTCTGTGACACCTTCAATTGTTGGTAGCTAGAGCTGTACCCATTTGAATTCCGAAAGCTTCACTCACTGGAACGTTCTGTGGCACCTTCAATTGTTGGTAGCTAGAGCTGCACCCATTTGAATTCCGAAAGCTTCACTCACTGGAACGTTCTATACCTTCAATTGTTGGTAGCGTTCGCAACCGTCCTGGTGTCTGAATTAGACTCAGTGCTAGTCACCGCGGCTTTCAGGCGAGCTCGTAAGACATTTTTTGCACTTTCACGTCGATGATTAAATTTTCTATCTTGTTTGCTAGTGCGTCCGCAGTGTTGTGCATCAGCCGCCACAGGCACCAGGATCTTCTGCGCTGGCGAAGCTTCATTCTTTATTCTTCAATTCCGTTAAAATGCTCTCGTTGCATTCGTGAAAGTGTAAATCTGTCAACCGTAGTTTTCATTTAAAATTAATACGGGGAAATCATCCTCCAGATATTCGAGCAGAGCGGCACTCTGACTTCACAGATTCCCACCATATTACATCGATTAAACTGAAGAGTTGCCTTTAAAATCACCACTACAGACAGCTGAAATTGATTTCTGCTCTAGGGTGGAGAGTGATTGATTTCCTAATTGCTCATTGTGTCCCGCAAGGAAATAAAGCATAAGATTACAAATTTAACTGTAAATTGTGGAGCAATTCTTTAGTGGCAAAATTAAATAATCTTTAGCATTGTTTTTACGAGAAGTTCCACTTTATAGTACTAGATTCAATTAGAAATTACTACAACTTTTTGTGCGCAGGATTTTTCGGTTCAATGGCAATTTATTCAATTATAAATCACTACAACTGTTTTGTGTGCTAGATTACTCGGTTCAATGGTAATTTATTCAGTCATAAATTACTACAACTGTTTTGTGTGCAGGATTATTCGGTTCAATGATAATTTATTCAATTATAAATTACTACAAATGTGTTGTGTGCAGGATTATTCGGTTCAATGGAAATAAATTCAATTATAAATTACTACAACTGTTTTATGTGCAGGATTATTCGGTTCAATGGTAATTTTCAACAGTAAAAATTTTAGATGAGTAAACAATTATTTCTGAAGGAACTAGTGTGATAAAGTGTTTTCTGTTACAGAAAACGAAGTTTCGGGACAAAGCAGATACGTTGCCTTCTCTCAGAAAGAAAAGAAGGAAAAAAGAAATCGCCGTGGACGGTGTAGCAAAGAGCCGCCACTCGTTACCTGAAGACCTCGGTCACGGCACACACCCAGCACTTGAAAATCCTCCGTTCTCCCATCAGAGTTTATTCTCTCAAAATCATTGAAGAGTCTCGAAAAGATCTCCAGGGCCCTTCTAACAAAGCCAAGAGCTCTTCTGCAGAGAGCTTTGAAGTCTTTGCAATACTGCGAGTCCTGTCTCCTCCCAGACAGTCGTAGTCTTTTCGCTCCAATCGGGAAGACGAGAATATAAAGTTTTGGCCACTGAACAGAAATCTGGTAAGTGGTCAGCATCAGGATACTTTCACACCAAAAATGACTTAAGTGAGTTCTTATAAAAGTTTTCTTTTCAATAAGACAGTTTTATAGTGAAAATGAGCCCCAAATGAATCGTTACAGTGTTTATTTCTGGCGTGTGTCTCAATTAATGACAATCATTCAACGCTATCAATCAAAATTTGGATTCAAGCTCTTAAACGAATATATTAGTTTTTTGTTCTGTAAAATACTCCTGATTGATCGCTGTCTCTTTTCTCACAACTTCGACTGGTACGAGTAGAATAATTTAAAGATAGACTGAGAAAAAAAACTATGAGCTTTCTTCAACATTGAACAAATATATTGTACTCGTACAAAACAAAACGTAGTGTTGAAACACTTTCATTTGTAATAACATTTCTCAGTTTAAAGAAGCGATGGTTAAACTAAAGTCATACGTTCCAATAGACAGAAGGATGGGTGCACCGCTGTAGAACTATAGTGAAGAACGTTTATATTTGATATACTTTGACGCTCAAAATCGTACTTAAATTTAGTTATACGATCAAAGCTCGTGGTATGCATAGATTTTAACATTTTGTCGTCTTTCGACTGCCTTACTTTAAGAACACATAGTTTACGCGTTTTATTTTGCCGCTTATGAGCCATCGATCAACGTCAATGTACACCAACTTTGAAAAAACTTGCACTGCATATCATCATTGGGGAATTATTGCTCTGCTTGCTCTCTGTGTGTCACACTTTTCTTTTTAAATTAGGATTATTTGAGGCAGGTAATAAAGTTGCAGCTAAAAATGCGCTGTAAGTTGTCATATTATTACCGCTAACAAAATCTTGGACAATACGAGCTAACTTGATTCGACCCCTTGTCGCATGCGCATTGACTTATTATACCTGCACCGAAATCCGAAATCCGAAATAGAAGCCCATTATAAGTAAATTACAGACTCGTTGTGCATCAGAATCCGTTCGGGATGAACTTCCGTCAAACCGATGCGTGTGTGAGTTTCTTAGCAATTATTTAGAAGTCAGCATAGGGGAACTTATTTTAACTAACCTCCCATAGAAGCCCATTATCTGTTATCAAGTGAGATAAGGTTTCCACAGTCATCTAAATAAACCATAGCGCCAAAAAGTTAGGAAAAAACAGAAGTTTAGGCAGAATCGCGTTATCAGAAGCCGCGCTGGCGAACTGGTTTACTCATTAATAAACCGCCGAAAGTTTCGAAGTCTGTTTGGCAGCCCGTTATTCAAATTAATGGCCAAGTGTCTCACCGAGAGGCCTAAGTCTTAGCTTGCTTTCGGGCGGTCAGCTACGCCCTTTGCTCGACAGCTACTGTCAAGCAGACGGGGCCTTATCGTCCCACTGACTTTTTGCGAAAACCTGATACTTTTTCAGCCACTTGGGCGTTCTGTGAATGATGTCCTTACATGCTAGAGGATCTTACAAGAAGGTGTAATGAAAATTAATTACAATTTTTTATTCACACCAGATCATTATGATCACTACAACACAATTTTTGTTCAACAAAAACGCTTAGCATTGTTTTATACGTAACTAAACGTACTTTTGAGCAAGGAATTTTTTCCGTACAAGTCCTGTTTTCAAAAGCTGGTTTATCTTCATGCTATATTGTTTCCCTTATGCGCAAAGACATTGAATCAGTACCAGTGTTTATGGTCTAAGTTGAACGGTTACTAGGAAAAAAGTTCAGAACTATACAAGAGGTCTTCCGTGAAATTCAAACGTGGAGGAGTGTCAGCATGGAGCTGCCCGAGCTTGTAACCCGAGATCGAGGTGTTAAGTACACGAGTCCCGCCAAAATCAAGATCTCAAATTGGAGCAAATGAGAATCAGTGTTTCGACGTCGCACTAAGCAAATATTTGAAGGAATATGAAAAACGTTTTTGTGACAAAATGCCCGCAGTTCCCTCCCACTGCTGTGCTCAGGAGCCAGCTAGAAACTTCTAATTTACATCGACTACACGACTATATTTTATATCGATTGCATGGCCACACTTTACAAAGAATGCATGACCATATTTTATATCGATTCCGTGGTCACACTTTACACAAAATGCATGACCATATATACATCGACTACATAACTTTATTTAAAAACTATTGCTGCGTGTATAGCTATGGTAGGCTTACGGCCGTGGCCTAATCGTAAAATTTATACTCGAGGCTGGACAAACCATACTCTTACCTTATTGAATATCATTCAAGCCAGACGATGTCACTCTATCAAGAGATCGGGGGTGCAATTTTTGCAATACGAGAGCAATAGACATTTAAGTCTTGAATTAACTTTTTTCCATTCTAGGCACGCAAAATATTTATTTGTATATCTAGTTCATAAGTTCATGCCTGGTATATTCTTTAAAATATTCGTTGAATGAATGAAGAATTATACATAACTAGGAAATGAATCAGCGCTAATTGCTCCATGCGTAATTGTCTCATTACGTATACGTTAGGTAGGATTAAATATTCTGAAGGTTGTGCAATTAAAATTGCAAATAATTTCATACAATCCATCAGCAAATTGCGCTAAACTTTGAGTACATTGAATATTTTCAGGACAATTGAATTTAAAATAAAACTTGCAAGTAAAAATGAATTCAAAAAGTAGACCAGAAGATTTCCGTGTAAGTACATTGAATATTAGGAACGCTTTTTTAAGTATTGATTTTCAAAAAACAAACTCAAATACGGAGGCATTCCTGTGCATACCCAGCTATGAAATCATTATAATCAGTGCCCCCTCATGGTTCGCCTAACATCAGAAGGACTACAGGCGCCTCTTAAACGAAAGTCCGCGCCACAAACAGGGCACTTTTTGTCGCGTGTAAACAGGTTAGGGCGGCCAGGCCCGGCACGTGACACACGATACCGTGCGGCGGCGTGGGAGCCACTTCGAGGGTCGGTTGCACCCGACACCGCACATGTGCGTGCTCAAGAACAGGGTCACAACGCTCCCTGCCTCCGTCTTTTGAGGCTCATGCACTTTGGTACTTTTGTACTTTATTTGAGAAATAATTTCGGAATTTCTCTTCCTTGTGTATTTTGACTGTTCATGGCAACGGAAAATGAGTATTTATTTCTTTGAATAAATATTCAGGCAGGATTTTTTCGATAATATTTGCTGAAAATGAATGATGAAAGTAATGGTAGAAATTTATCATCAAATAATTGCAATTTAGACGTTTTAAACCTAAGCTCATTTCAACAAAACCATTCAAAATTCATCCTTATTAATAAATTCAGATGAAATACAAAGAAGGGAAAATACTGGTCGAAACATGAATGTACGTAGTAATACATTAATTAAAAACAGAAAACAAGTAGTTAAAAACGATTAAAAAACTGCAGAGTTGAATATTTAAACAAACTAAACTTTGAACTTTCTTGCTGTCGATCGTTTGATCTCAGGCGCTATTCTTTGATATGCTGTCGTGAATGACGTTCGAAACTCGCATGTAACAGGGTTTTCGGGTACGTCATAGAAAGGCTGGTTTCAAAATAGATAACTTAAAAGCTTCAGTAACATTTGTCCTGCATCCGCATGCTTTTCAAGTTTTCCAAAGCAAACAACGATGTACTCTGTATGAACAAGGACTAGGAATAAACAGAACAACCCATCACGCACATATTAGACAAAATTTAGTGGGTCGTGGTGGCGGTACGCTGAAATATTAGATTCATGAAAACAATTTGTTCATTTTATTAATTTTTGAATGCGCCTTCCACATAAATCTTTCATTTTTAGCATATTCTAATTTGTTTACAAAAGTACAAAATGATATGCATTGCGGAGCGCCATTTCTGAGTACATAAATGATTTTATAAGCATCATGCCCAGTATTACACTGCTTGCTCGCTCTACTCCAATGACCAGCTGACAATATTGTTCTATTGCATCTTATCATTTCATTCTGTTGTGATGTTTTGTATTGTATTTTCTGCTTAATAATTGTAAATTCTTAGTCCAATTTTACAAGCAGTTCATTTATCTGGCACAAACCTAGGTCCACTAGAATTTTTTTTAGTTATAGACGGAAGAAATGTGCTTCAAAATTTAGCTTCCACCTGTTTTCGCTATAATCCCTATTTGAAATAGCGGGCACTCAGAGGCTCGAACTGTGCCATGCTTGCTTTCTGAACCTGATCTCTGTAATCATGCACAACTGGAGTTCGTCTCAGGTTATTCAGGCCGCTCGCACAGAGACGACTGTGACGCATACGTCAACGTACATGTACGTACAGATGATGTTTTTTTGAGCTCTCTTCGCTGCTGCATTTCAGTTCGAGTTTCAACTTGTTATTATTTGGGCAAATAAGTATGGGTAGTCCCAACATCATTTGACTCCAATGATATTATTTTCAGTTGTATGATTATTTCTAATGTTTCAATAATTTTTTCAAAATACATACTCTTGAGAAGCTTTTTTAGAATCATATAGTGATGAGAAAAATGAAACTGATATTATTAGATACTTTGTTTTCTGAAAAGAGATCAAATACCTTGCGAAAAAGGCCGATCGAGCAGGTAAATTCATTTTTATGAAGCCTGAATGTTACATATTCTGCCCAAAAAATGATGCAAATTACTTCAACGACTTTTGTGCAACTTAGATCTTACACTCTAAATAGTAATGAGGGTATCCTCACACCTTATTAAGCACCTCTAACAGGTACGTTGAGGATATTTCAAGAGAAATTTTAGTACACAGCTGAAAGACTGCAAAATTAATTATGTGATCATAACAATTTATAGAAAATACACACTCTGATAGGCCATGCTATAGGCTGTTAACATTGTACGACGGCGTTCTAATTCTGCCATCAGATCAAGCCTCCAGCCACGGGTTCGAAAGGGTCCCGATTGTCCAGTCTTATTGAGTTTCCTTCTGGTGAGTAGGGGGCCGAGCTCAGCATTACGAGATTATGTTTGAATGGCCAATACTTTTGATCCCATTGGGGTCTATCCTTTTTGCTTTGTCCTCCAGACCAACCCCTCCTCTACGGCATGCACCGGAAGAGAGGTGTTCTATGGAGCCAGCCGAGCAAAGAAAAGTGTGTTTGGCGGACATAAAACCTGCCCTGTAACCTTAATATGAGCCCATGTCTGCCTCCAATAAAGTGAACGTGGGCTCAAGGTGACCTACTTCTAAATTTCTGAGCTCAGACCTGCGTGTATTGAAGACGGACTTCTTACGGGCTTACGTTTAAATTTTATGCTTTTTTTTGGAACATTGCTCACTCGTGTATGAGGTTCATCACGAGTGCAAATAAATCAATACTTATAAATACATGAATGAATATATGAATATTCAACGTATTTGTGACGTTTCCTTTCCTTTACTCCTTGCGAGGAGCATGAGGAACTGAAGTCCAAGATAACTGTAGATAGCCTTTCATATATGAATGAATTCAGCAAATATGTATAATAAATGTGATAGGATACACACATAGACTAGAATTTTAAAAAAAATTATACAATCACTGACTTCAAAATTAACCTCGATGTTGTTCTTGGCTCATAAGTTTGATGCACTTAGAAGCTAACGGTCTTTCGCAATTTTTTTTCTCGAGAAGCGTTAGTTGTTGCGTTGCTCAGGCGGACTGACTGCCTCCCGTGATACGAGCCTCAGTGAAGCGAAGCTGAAGCGTGTGGGCGTCCAAGCGTGAGTGAGACTGCGCGTGGCAGAGCTGCTTCGCGTAAACAATACCTCGTCTATCCAAACACGTTCGCATACATTCACGAAAAATTTCAGGACTAAAAGTTACTCTCCTTGGCGAGAATTTCTAGCATGTTAGTCATCAATGAATGGCGAAGCCCCATTAAAGCGTCCGAACAATTCCATACCTATTACCAAAACATCAGCGAATCCAAATCAACGAATTTAGGACAAACATTTCAACGTTACTCAACTCATTCAACTGCCCGCAGAGTGAAACTACACCAAAGCACATGTGTCCCATTGAGCGTTTTCTTAGAAAGAATACTCCCAACGACTCTAAAAAATGAGAACATCAACTGACCCCTCTAGAAACTGGAGAGTTTAGGTCACGCACGTGCAGGGGCTGGCGGTAAACTAAGAAAATCCAAACTCCAGTCTATTCCACCGCCGCAATATTGGAGAACGGACGAGTAAAGAAGACGCTCGGACGAGGAGTCTTTTATGTAAGTCGATAATTAGAATTTCCTTTTATTCGTGAAAAACGTGTAGAGGAAGAATTCAGGTGAAAAGTTTCAATTTTTCTAGTGAAAAATACTTAAGCGAGCACAAAAACTTTTAACTTCATCGAGAAACGAAATTAAATGGGTGGATAATGACGCCAAAAGTTTGGATTTACTTCCAGAGAGGCCAACACCTCTTCTAAGGTTGTGATGCGTAACTAGTGTTTAACGATGCAGTGACGCAATCAAAAGTACAGTATCACCAATATCTTCCATCAGTTCGTTCCTGGCTGTATGTGTTCGTGCGTCAGAGCTACAAAGAAACATATGTGTTAATTATACTAGGGATTACTCTGCGGCTTCTTACTATAGGTTATTGAAAGCTGCTGACATTTCATTTTCCTCGGATCAAGGCAAAAAAAATTGTTGCAATCTATTTCATACTGACTTATTCTAGTTTTAGATTTCGATTGCTTTATAACGTAACTTAAACATAAACGTAGTCCTGAATTTAAAAGGATTATATGGGAAATATTCATTAGAGCAGTAAGAATCTCTATACGTCCGTGTTACTTATATTTGTACTAGTATACGCCATCAAAAGCTTAGATAAAGAACTGAAAAATAAACATTCTATTGATCGTAGATCATTCAGCAGCATTTTATGCCTACACTAGGAAAAATTGCTGGAAGACCCTTGAAACTTTCAACATATTTCGAAGCACATTCCATACGTGGTATCATTTTACTAAAAATTCATACGTACCGTAGAAAATTGTATGGTGAAGGAGTCTGCAGTACTAATATTTTACATAATTATCAGTGGTTTGAGTAGTACTGTAGGGCTAAATTCACCCGCCATTTGACAATGCGAAACAACATTTGAGAATGACCATACGAAAGTCTAAGACCCTAAGGCATTTTCTTTGCTCAATCATTTTCTACAGACAGTACCATTAGCAGCAAAGATTTAGTACTGTATTTCATACATTCTGCAGTAACAGTTAATCGACGACTATATTTTCGCCGAAAGGAATTTCATTAATCAAATGTAACTCTCTCCTACCTAATCCAGAGTCATGGTCTAGTGCAGAGATGAACACGTGATGGAAACACATTGGGAGTAATTATCTAAAAGTTGTCCTTTATTGGAAAAAGTCCTAATACTGCTCATTTTTGTTCTGCTGGTCAAATTCCTCCGCTTCCAAAGTGTAACGGCCAGACTGAGCAGTCTGTCTCACGGGTGTTGACTTCCAGTTTGAAGTAGAGATTCCCAGCGACCTCGGAGACGGTCTCCTGCACCTGACACTTCCCGGCCTGGCGCGCACGCACCGCCAACCGGGGACACGACGTGACCTGCACACACCAGTTGTGTCACTCGCTCTCTTTGACGCTAAGGCCCCAATTAGTAATACAACAATTCTCTTAGCCGTCAATTTTGAATCATTAGTCCTCTTGTGTGACGTCCGATGCAAAGCCAGCAATAGACTTGCGTGGTCGTCGCGGGGAGCACGAAATCGTCACTATGCAATCATCGTTGCCTCTATGAGTATCTATGACTTACCATGTTTGCAAAAAAATTGTATGCGGATGAATAAAACGCAGTGGAATGTTTTTGCTGAAATTGTTGGTTCGCACGAAAAAAAATTTTGATTTGGCAAAGTATCCTACCTACAGAGCTGGAGTAAGATTGAGTTCAAAATGACCTCACAAGGCATTTGTAACACGACTAAGTATCAATTGTGTTAAAACATGTGTTGAACTAAACGAAAAATTATCGCATGTTTTCAAGGAGACTCGAAGATGATGCAGTGCTAAAGTAACTTGTAGTTCAAAGTACACGGCTGCACGTTTGAATACCACCTTCCTGCTCAGAGAAGAAAGATACGGGAAATACTCTTGTCTTTCCGTTATTTTGTGAGGCGTTCGTGAGGAACAAACTGGAGGCTCACGTAGGCATGCTTATCACACTTAGTCTCAGTTTGCCCATTACAGGTTAGCCCACGAGGCGTGTTATGCGTGAGGGGTTAAAAAGGTTAATGGTTAGCCTAATGGTGGTGGCACGATACTTTAGTGCTGCGCAGGAACGGGTCCAGGTGTCTGTCATTAGTGCGGCCAAATCCTGGGAAACTCACGATAAGCAGACCCTGATAAATGCTAGGAAAATAAGCACACGCTTTGATGGATCGAGGAGCTTATTTGCTCTTTGTATTTTAGGGAGTTCGTCAAAAGCCACCTCCGAACGAACCCAGCACGATTTCGTAGCTAATACTGCAAATGTAAATTTTTGAAAGCGTATGGTTTTTGGAATTCGTATATGTTCCGACTTTTCTGGCAGAGAATTTGATACTGTTAATGAGCAATAATGTAACAGAGAGCAATGAAAAATATTACGGAAGTATATTGAATGTATTGTAGGGGCTCTGAGTCTCACAATGAGACATCAAGAAAATAATTTTTTTTTACGTTTCAAACTGAAACTGAATGCAATACGCTTGTTTCTAAATTGGCATTATTCATAATATGCGACACTATATATGTAGAAATGAACGAACTTCTCTACTCTGGACCAAAATCGAAATTTTTGTAATCCCAGATGTGCAGTAAGGTTATGTAATATTTCATTTGAAGGCACTAGCGCATTATTGTATGACTTATCAATAAATCGATTTTATCGTTCATGTCATTTCCATCACCGGACACCTTCCTGTCATTGACTATAGAACGAGTATAAAATTCTGCTTATTTGTGTACAAATAATTATCTTCAATTCCAGTGTGAGAGTTCACTAATAAATTTCACACGTTGATCGATTGGATCGATTTAAGTGTTGCGAAGCATGACGTATTAGATAATTTTACTTTAGAATACGACGTGAATACCTAACTTGCTAATTCTATCAAGTCAAACCTATCAACTTCTTTGGGTTTAAAACGCACTGATCTCAGCGATGTGGTCAGGTGTACATTGACGAAACCGGATAAATCGATTAAGTTTAGAAATTTTATAGACTGCTAATGGCTAATGAATGTGTAATGACACGGAAATATTAAAGCTCACAGTAATTTAAAAAGAGCATAAAGGTTGCAAAATAAAATTCCCCGGATATCTGACTGAAAGAGAGCGTTTACTCACAGGAGGTGCGATTTTCGATGCGGCAAAATTTTAAGTAATTCTGAAACATCTTTAATAAGCACGTCTTATCTTCTGGAATGAATTTCACCTTTATTTGTAGGCCTACGTCAAAAGAAAATTAAATTGGTGAAACAATTATACAGGGTGATCGTAACCTTAAAGAGCAAATTTCGAAAATAAATATAAAAAGCAACAGAACGAATTTTTCATGAATAAATAAAAATTCAAACATTCATCGTTTTCAAGACATGGAATCTCAAAGTTCAGTCTATGTAACTGTGGTAGAGACAGCCCCAGAGTCGTAGGGATAGAAATCCATTTGATTACATGAACAATGCTACTAATTGGAATTACAACAGGTGTTCAAAATGTCCGCCCACTACGACAATGTAGGCCTGGCGCCTACACAGAAGCGATTCCCTGATAAACGATGGAACACTTTTGGATCATCCGCAATAAGTCCTGCAGGATCAACCATCCTTCAAATAAAATCCATTTCTGTCTCCGATGGATGGTTCACGAATTAAACTCTCTACGTGGCCCCAGAGTGAGAAGTCCACAAATGTCAAATCTGGAGGCCTCACTGGTCATGGTGCCGGCCCAAAGCATCCTATCTATCTGTTGGGGAACGTGCGGCTTAGATAACGTCGCACATTCCTTGACTCCATTCAACTTGGAGATTGAAGACCTCGAAAACGAATGTTTGAATTTTCACTTATTCCTGGAAAAGTAGTTCGTTGGAATTTTTATATCTACTGTCCAAATTTCAACCATTAGTCTTCGAACAAACAGTTGTTAAAAATCGCATAATTTGTTTTCCATATTTATAACGAGTCTGTTTTTTACGTGTTTCATATTTGACAATTGGTAGCTGTTCGATAGAACGATTGAATTGTGAAAGTTTTTGATATTTTCCATGGGGGCTACGCATAACCATCGAGAGATAATGACTGGACACTAACTGCAATAAGTCTTCACTCATTGCAGGCCTTGTTCTGTGTTTATCTAAACATGCCTTCAGCTTGAAATTTTGAACGCAATCACAACAAAAACGACTTTCATTTGATTTTTTTAGCATGCAAATCAAAATGTATTGTATTTTATAAATAATTTAAGATCAATCACGTAGTGGCGACACTTTTTGGGACTCCTGTTATGGCAGGATATTTATTTGCATTGCTATTTCTTTTATTTTCTATGTTTTTGCCAGTGCTTAGCTGCATGCAATTTCACTGAAGTAAAGTTTTCAACATGCATTTTGTTTCTGTTTTGTGCTTTTAAAATATCAGTGAGCTCACGTACGCCGTCTGTCTTCGAAGCACTATATAGGAGATGAGAGCAGTTATAAAGGAGTTATTTTCTTCCTGACATGCGAAGGTGGATGGATTTTTGTAGCTAAATATATCACACTGAAGACAACATCTCCAGGAAACCAAACCATAGACTACAACTTAATATCTATATATGAGCTCGGTCCCCTTTTTGCCATATTCTCGTCAGACGGTTTTTTAGAACAAACCGCCGTTCAAGCAACAGCTCCCTTCACACAACACACATCAGCTCTTAGCACCACACCTTGTGTCACACACACACACGCGCATCAGTTTTGTGTACAAGATACGCGGCCCCAACATCAACACACCTCAGCTCGCGGGTCAAGTGCGCGGCCTCATGAATCTTGGCCGCCGTCCATCACCAGCTCCCCGCGGCCGTCCCTTATTTGTGGGGTGAACTTCGAGGGACGTGAGCTCAGTTTTTTGGCGCTTTTCCCCTGGCGTAGTGTTTTTCCTATCGATAATGGGGTTTGGAAATAAATATCACTGTTCGTAAAGTCAATCTCATTTTAAAAGGAAAAGTACGAGATTTTGTTGCCGTTCTGGAGTGGGCGAGAAAACAGCTGATGTTTAAATTTTGTTGGAGCAGTAAGTTATAAAAGATTTTAGCATTCGTAATTTCACTATCAGGTAGAATATTGCGTAAACAACAAGTGGCAATATGGAGGTAATTTCGTAAAAAACATTGATCTCCGTAGGGCAGTGGCAATATGGAGGTAATTTCGTAAAAAACATTGATCTCCGTAGGGGCAGTAGAGGAAATTATTTCATTTTATGAAATAAGAATTGTAACTATTTAATCACTTTAATATTTCATTTGACAGCCAACCTCTGCAGAGCATATTAACCTCAACCCATAAATCCATGCTCGTGGTACTCATCACTTTTCACTTATAACTAAAATTACGTTACCCCTTCCCTCTTGATGAATGAAGTTGTTCATGAGCGGGTGATGCAAGGCACCGGTGTGTATCACACGCAAACATCACTTCGTAGTGATGCACTCGTTTGATCGCTGTTACCGTTTGCTCGTATTGTAATAATAACAACGACTGAATTTTACGAATATCCGCGGTACCTGTAGTATTCGCTCATGTTCTCTTTGACCCATTGGAGTACAGAGAACATGAGCGAATACAACATCCTGCCCGACAGGTAAAATATAATAAAAGCATGATAGTGTTCACGAAATTTTGTTTTAAGGTTTTCATTACTACGCACAACTAGTTGAAACTCTTCGGAAAACCATCGCCAAGTTATGGTATTCTTCGCAAACTTGGAATAAGTAGGTACTTTCCGGAACAGGGCGTGAAAGAATATTTAGAAAAATTTCAACCAACAGTGGACATTTCTATAAAACAATCACTTAATTTTCAATTCGCTCATAAACTGCAACTCAGTACAATAGCGCAAACACCGCAACTCAGTACAGTAGCTCAAAAACTGCAACTCAGTACATTAGCGCAAACACTGCAACTCAGTGCAGTTGCGCAAACACTGTAACTCAGTACAGTAGGGCAAACACTGCAACTCAGTACAGTAGCGCAAACACTGCAACTCAGTGCAGTTGTGCAAACACTGCAACTCAGTACAGTAGCGCAAACACCGCAACTCAGTACAGCAGCGAGTGATGTTCGGAAGTAAATATGATGTTAATTTTAGACTCGTAGATTTAAATTAAGTAGCGTCTTTCAAGATGTCACGTACTGAGGTCTTATCTTCGCTCCGGCTTATCTTAATTCGCTTAGAATCATGTCGAAAAGTAGAGCAAAGAGAGCCGCACCAAAAAAGGGCATATATTGAAATTAACTTTCCTACATATAAAAATCAGACGTAGCGAGTCACAGGGCTCTTCATCAGTGATTTGAATCTGAAATAGAATTACATAATTTACCTCCGAATTTCGTATAAATAATTGGATACAGAATAGACACACAACAGAAAGTCGAAATGCTTTCAAAACACACATACAAAATTAAAATAGAATTAATCATCGAGCAGCCGGTTTTAATTAACTGGGATGCATTATTGGTATAGTTAAGTTTGGGTTTTCGCTAAAAATACATAATGACTCTAAAATGCGTAAACTGTTGAAATCTACGCCGAAGTTTAAAGCGTGAAAATCGTCTAGATGCGAATATGATCCGAAACTTTCGACATGACGTCTGACTGCTGATTGAAGAGGTTCGTGTGAAGATTCCTAGTCCTACGACTGCGACGCGAGTGTTCAGAAATTCTAATGAAGAGCACTTTACGCACTTCAAATGTACTCAGATTCATATCGTGCACAACTAAACAAGTACACTATATTAGATTTCAAACTCATCGGAATTTTAGTTGCACACGGTATCTGAGTACATGGGAAGTGAGTCCCGTTCTCGCCTCATTAGAACTCCTGAACACTTGGGCCGTAGTCATAGAACTGGGAAACATTTAAGTGCACCGTCTCAGTCATCAATCTGACGCCATTTCGAAAGCCTTGGATCATTTTTGCATCCAGACTATTTTGTGTTTTAAACTCCAGCTCGGATTTTTATTTGATTTCATTTTAGAAGTCATTCTATATTTTTAAACGAAAACTGAAACTATCAATTGCTCATTTCCACTAAAACTTCTATGGCTGCTTGATAATTTATTTTGTTTCAATTTTATATTAACGTTTTGTAAGCATTTCTTTTTTTTATTACTGTATGTGCATTCTGTTTCTGTATCCAATTATTTTCGAGTAATTTGATAGTCAATAGTGAAATTTTCTTTCAAATTCATATCACTGATGAGTCTAGCGACTTGAAACGTTTGATCTTTATATGTAGGAAAATAAATTTTGAAATACGATTGCTTTAGCGAGGCTCTCTTTGTCTTACTTTTTATCACGAAACTCTGCATATCGCAACTTAACCTTAATTTTACTTAGAATTATATTCCAAACCAAAATTTACTCTGCTTTTTCAATATGCTCCTATATTGTTCACAATTATCAGCTTGCCGTATTCATTCGCGCTGTAAGACCACACACTACATCGAATTTTATTACATATATCGAAATATTTTCAAAATTTTCTATTCTCCAAAAGTGTGTTTGCGGGACTGAATTCTAAGTTTTGAACTCCTGTGTATTCATGATTGGGTTTCAAACCTGTTATAATAATGCCACTATTAGGCGGAACTAACGCATGTTACGGCGCATCGATCCTCCTTTATGTAAGATCAATGCATGATAGTGACGACTTCCAGGTGCCTTCGGTGAACTGTTGATTCAAAACTGGTTTGAGAACAATCATAGGCCTCCCAACAAAATTTTATAGGTTTCGAGAAGTCGTTGATTTTCTTTTATGTAAGAAATAAAGTCTTGCCGGTGAATGCAGACGAAATCGAACAGTTGTGGCTTGCGATGAGGCGAGAGCTGATGAAAAACCTGTTTCTTTGGAAATGACTAGCGATCTTATTTCATTCGTCGTACACATGTTTCTTTCAATTCGCTAACAGTCGTAAGCTCAATAGTATTACCTGAACCGCAACAGAACCAGTGAGTGGAATTTTTCTTCATCATTTTCACATTAATGAATTGTTCAGTATGTTGCAGACTTTTTGCCAAGCAATATGAGACAGAACCAGAGAGTGGAATTTTTCTTCATCATTTTCACATTAATGTTTCCTTCAGTAAGTTGCCGACTTTTTGCCAGCAAATTCAGATTTACAGGGGATTTTTTTCATTCGGGCTAATGTCTTTACTTGAGAGTCGAAAAAGCAAACGAGCGAACACATGATGAATTTTCTCAGAGGTGTACTAATAAAAATGCTGGTCAAGCCGCGTAGGACTGAATACCGATATTTGAGCGCATGAAATAATCCATGCAGTCCCGTCGCAGGCTATCCCGCATGAAAGCAACCTGATAATCGCAACAGGTACCGTGGGAAGAAATCTCCATTGACAACTCATCAATGAATGTCATTTTCTACGCGGCTGCAGCGGGAAGCTCTATAACCTTCGTTTCACTGGGCGTACGATGAGCCTCAAGCAACCTTTGGTCGGTGCAATGTTCAACAAAAGGGTATGATAAAGGGCATACATAATAGAATCACGTACGTACCTTGCTCAATAAGCCGTGCACCATCTATGCCTCAAAGCTTTTGTTTGACATTCAGCAATTACTAGAGCGCTGGCGGCAGAGCACTTCATGTTTGCTTGGTTTCTTGAGACCAATACGGAATCAAAGTCTTTTATCCCCCATGACGCCCACTACACTTTACGAATAATTGGAATATTCCATTGATGATATAATTGAAACGAGGAATTATCTGCAGCATTAATGATATACATTTAATACTATTAAATACGTACATACGAGAATTCAGGAATTTCTTTCACGACGTTGTCAAATTTCTCTTTCTTTTTAGTCAACACACACTTCTCATTATTCGAAGATTTCCTTACCTCAAGAAAAAAGTTGCCGTTGAGTTTACTTCCAACTATTTTTACGACGTAACAAAAAATAGATTGGTTTCATCGAAGACGGTTTCACTATAAATTTAGCACTCTCATTTGCCATTGGAACAATCATCACCTCTCCCTCAATGCCACCAAATGTCATTCTTGAACGTTGAAGCCACTGTTCAGACAAAGCCTCGGCATTCCATTCCCGACAAAGTTCCCCCGAGCTGCGTGCAGTAAAATAAAAGCTTAGTGGGAGGCTCCATGGAGTCATTACGGCTGCGGTAAGCGAGGCGCAGGATGGGCACTGGGCGAGCGCGCGACTGGAATGTTGCGGCTTCACTCAAACAATTCAACCACAGAAACAAAACTTTTTTATTATGTTTCAACCTACGTACGGCAATGCCCGGTTTCTGAATTTAGGTTCTTTCTGGATCGAAGATTAGGGAATGCCATTCTTTTTCTCTATTATTCATTCATACATCTCCCAAGTAACCATATGTTTTTTAAGTTTTGAATATTATAAATTTAACTCTCTTTTCTAAAAGATTTCCATCTATTCATTTTTTTAAACATTTTTCACTATGATTTCATTCAACATCTAATAGATAAACCCGAGTTAACTGAATTTGCAAATGTGTTTAAGAGAAGCAATAAATTATTCTATTTCTTTAAATATTTATTCGACGTTTTTAAGTCAGAATTCAATATATGTCGTTAGTCCCAGATCAGTTGTAATTCCTTCGTAGACTTTCCGTTTAATGTCATGTCTGCGAGGGTGCAACTCTGATAGAACCGTTGAGATTTTTTCAATGACTTGCCGAACCTGTGCTCGAAACGAGCTTATATCATTTGATAAATAGATGATGTACAAATAATTATGGTTGACAGGTAAACTACTTCAAACCATACTTCTTAGTTTCTAAGTTTCGCATTTCTCCGTCTGTACCAATTACAATGATTAATTTCAATCTACGAGAAAATATAGAATCTACCAAACAATGCTTTTTAGGTATATGTTTAAAGTGTGTTTCGTCCTTATTGAAGTGAACATTACTGATATGCCTGACGGTACGAAATGCCCCTGCATTGTAATTAGTGTTCGTCCGAAGTCACTTACTAAAATACTAAAACTAAAGTCCATGTGTGATCGAACTTGTTACCATTGAAATATTTTGCCGCCTAGTATTATTACAAAATAATGCTGTCTTTTTTACCCTATTTTCACATTAACTTCCCTAAATTAGCCTCCATAAATTTGCATTTAAGGTGAAGTCATTATCCTTCTTCATTCGCACGCGCTGCTTAAAAGATCGTACAACGCTGACAGTGATGAATAAAGTCTGTCAGCGCATCATTCATTCTAAACAATGGTGAACGATTGAAATTGAAGGCAGAATTTTCCAAGCGAAACAACACGATTAGGCTAAAAAATAAAGATTCAGCGAGTCAGGTAAAATCACTCCCTGGTGACCAATTAATCTGATTAGAAACACCCGAAGAAGTCACTGGGCACTGAGTCCCGATCACAAACATAAAGGAAGGATCTAATTAATTCCATAAACAAAAAGTTAGCACGACATGGTAATGGATCTGTTCTCCTGTTCTCTTCATTAACCAGGATGGTAAGAAATCGATTCGACGCACTGGCCCCTTCTCTGACCCTGACTTAACCAATGTCATTATGGGCTACACATACAGTTGCTTCAAGCTTCCTTGGTACAAAAGGTTCTTGGGAAACGATTACGGTTCAGTTCCATAGGAAACTGTTTAAGAAGAGCGTAGCTAATTGTGTCAATTGGCTACCGCTATTGACTTCGTGTTTTTTTCTTTCTAGACTTCTGCCATCGTTTTCGCGAACTCATGGCGTGTGGAGGCAAATGCAGCAACGAGCATGTGAAAATTTACTCTACTAATCACATGGAGCTTATCCAATATCATGAGCTCGTTATATGCATCGTGCATAAAATATGCAGTGCAGTACAACCTACTGTTTTTACGACCAAAATAAATTCTAGTTAAGTTAAGTTTCATTGTATACTCGGCAAAACAATGCTGAGAACACCCCAAAATTATATTATTTCTTAATGAAGTTTGGAGTTGAAATGATCCCAGTCCTTGTAGGAACAAGAAATTTTTCAGATCCATTGCATTTTCAGCAACGTGCACTGCCCTGCCCAACAGTACGTGGTGATTCGAATTACGAACGGTACACTTGCGCTCTCTGAGCACACCGATTGACTTCTGAAAAGAAACTGTTTGAGACACAATAAGAGCATTGTAAAGAGAGAGTAAAATGACTCGAAAATCCTCAAATCTTGGATAAAAGACAAGGCCTGGTCGGTAGTCTCTAAAGAAAGTCGTTGATGCAACTAATGACACAATCGAGATCGCTACGATCGGAATTTTTTCACCGATCCCGGCAACATTTTCAACATGACAGGGAAGAAAATTCTTACAGTTTTGAGTGATTTCTTCTGCTCTGCATCCTGTCGTGATCTGTCGCGCGACAACTAGTTCTTCAGAGTGGAATCAATATTATATTGTTTAGCTAATATTAGAGATATTAATAATTTCATCGTAAATAACTTTCGTCAACTATCTCGTATATGACAGTTAACGACAAAAATGAGAAAATCTTTCAACATTACGGTGTGATCTTAATATTTCTATGTTCAGACGAGATATCTCTTCGCAAACGTACACCAAGAATAGCCTTACATATATGTACGTGAATAAGGATCGATGTCAATTGGCATCACATTTTATAAAACGGATTTATCTGTGGTCTCATTGTAGTTAAATATTTTGATCGAGAGCATGGACTTGGAAGGAATAATACTGTTTTTTAAGGTACGTACACATTTCAGTTTAAGTGGGCTTATGAGATGCTAATTTTAGGGTTGATTTACATAAATGATCATTGCGTCAGTAACTGAATTTACTTCAAGGTATTTATACAGTTTCGATACAGAGCAATGTACTGTTTTTTTTATCTCTTAAACCATTCAGCAAAATTTGAATGATTTGAAACGACAATTAGAGACAAAGTATTTCTTAACGCTGGAATACTTTTATGTCTACACAAGCTTTCAATTCTCCCACTGACGTTCGCTGTCGCACAAACTGCTTATAAAAGCGTCCTCAATCGTACGCTAAGGGTGTAATCTTCTCCAGACCAGAAGTATGTCTCTTCCTTGTATGTTTCTATCTTATTTTCAAAAAGAGAAACTAAAATGTTTTGCTGATATAACTTTGAGTTGATCAAGTGAAAAGTTGTTTTTCATTTTGCTAACTTTCCAATGGAATAAATCTCGTGTTTTAGCATCGATAGGGTTTAAATTACGTGTTAAGCTATACTTTCAATTACAGCAGTGCGTATATTGATCACACAGAATTTATTTCATAGATTAAAACCCAATGATAATTGTTTTACTTCAGCGGAAAAATCATTTGTTCACGTTCATTGAAAATTGTTGATTCATGCAAAATAGTAATTGATAAGGAATTTTTTATTATTTGTACTTTGAACCTCAATGCTGAGTGAGAGCGTGTATGTGCATACATACCTACATTTTTACGTCCTCACTCCAGTGTTCTACTGATGCCACTTGCTCGATAGTGCGTGTCAGTTATGTCACTTGTGTCGCTTGCTTGACATAGTGCATGGCATGTCAGTTATGTCACTTGTGTCGCTCGTGTCACTTTCTTGACATAGTGCATGGCATGTGAGTTGTGTCGCTCGTGTCACTTGCTTGACATAGTGCATGGCATGTCAGCTGTGTCACTTGTGACACTCGTGTGACTAACTAGATAGCGGATGTCAATTGCGTCACTTGCATCACTCGTGTCACTTGATGGTGCATGTCAATTGCGTCACTTAAGTCACTTACTTGATGGTGACTGTCAATTGCGTCACTTACTTGATGGTGCATATCAATTACGTCACTTAAGTCATTTACTTGATGGTGCATGTCAATTGCGTCACTTAAGTCACTTACTTGATAGTGCATGTCAATTGCGTCACTTAAGTCACTTACTTGATGGTGCTTGTCAATTGCGTCACTTAAGTCACTTACTTGATGGTGCATGTCAATAACGTCACTTGCATCAGTTTCATACTGGACCATTTCACTTCTCTCACTGGTGCATCACGTGTGTAACGTGCATGCTGCCTGAGACGCAAAAACACTGTTAGTACGATTCTACTCCCACTGGAAGAGTGAGGCGGTAGCCAGCATCCTCGCAAGTGTTGCCTTGCGCAAACCTTCGTCGGAATGAATTTTGTGCCCTCCGTCTCGTCCAGGTTCGAACCTGACTGCAGCTATTGCATTCCGACAATTTCTTGAGTTCACGTAATATTCATTGATAAAAACTGATATTGTTTTCAACATATAACATCCCGTTTTAGTGATTGAACATTTTATTAACCATCTGGGTCTAAAATCGAAGAACTTCAAAAATCGATGGAAGAAGGCAATACTGGAAAATCTTCACAATTTTCCTGTCTCATATAGTACTAACAGGTTAGTTTCTAGGATACCTTTTTTTCAAGATAAAAGGAAGAACCAATGTAGTTGGGAGCATCTTTAATTAAAATCCTTTTGCATACGTTTCGGAATGCTAAGATCCCATCCTCAGAGCTGAAAACAATCACAGAAACACCAGTTTAAAATCTAAATAATTTTTTTTATATCAGATATTGTCTTTAAAATCTAAATCCTTAACTCAATCATTTCTTCTCTCACGCTGCACGGGGTTTTGTATCACTCACATACTTACATTCACTCACATATGTATCAATATATATATATATCTTTTAATATATATCTGTATATATACATATATACACACACATCACTACCACATAAACACACACACTCACGCAGGTATGCTAGGAAGTTGAAACAATATATAATTTTATTGAGCTCTGATCGTTGTTCAATTGTGTTTTTCAGTGAATATATGAAAGGACTTTAAAATTCGGAGGTCAAGTTCATTCTGATTGCTACAGAGAATTAAAAAGTTAGAATAACTAAAACTAAGGTGGGAGCTATTACAGTGATTACGCTTAGACTTCCGAAACGTATGCAGAAGAATTTTGGTCAAAAATCTTCCCGATTACGTTGGTTCTTCTTTTTATCTTTTCCTGCCTCGTTTCAATTCGCTCTTAGCCGATGTTCATCCAAATTATCCCTTCTGTGGATTCGTGCGATGCATGTCACGTTTACAAGTTGTAAATGCTTCCAAAGGTTTTCAATGATGTTCGAAAATTACAAGATCAGACCCCTTTGATTTCATTGAATTTTTAGATTTCTGAACTTCACTAATATAACTATCAGAGGAATTAATTTAAACTTATTCCTCACACTGTACAAAAACTCTACTGTCACAGACGGTTTCGATTCTTCAAGATAGGTTTCTACAAGGAATGCCTAATTTGGTAACTTCTTTAATATAATTAAGTTTTGCAGAGCTATTTACGTAAGCTCTATAATATACAAGAACATGAGTCAGTCGAGTAAACTTCAATAATAATTTAATCACTTTCTCATTCATCGGCAGTAATTTCAAGTCAGGGTCTGTGACCTGCTCTGCCTAATTTCTCGGCGTTCTTCTCCGAATATTGCCCCCGTTTTTTATTTGAAGGATATTTATTTTCATATGAGGTATAATATGAATATAAACATTGCGCGTTTATTGTCCCGCCCAGTATTGGCCTGCAGCAGCTCCTGTTACAACTCTAGCTTTGCGTGGCTATACATTGCTTTCTATCGATATTGAAAAACATAGACAGAATGATTAACATATATGAAATATATACAGGAGGATTGACATATAAGAAATATACACAGAATGATTAACGTATAAGAAATATACACAGATATGTACGACTCTTCAAACAAACACATGAGTCAGTTTTAGGTGCGATATATCTAAAGCTCCAGCAGCAAGATATCCAACGATACTGATGCGAAACATCCAACACTCAAGCTGTGAGATATTCACCGATCCAGCACCGAAACACCAATGCTTTGGCTGCGAGATATCCAAAGGTCTTGCGGCCAGATATCGAACACTCCAGCTACTGATATCTAGCAGTGATATGTCCAACGTTCTAACTGTGAGATATCCAACGCTTCTGCTGTGAGATATCCACTGCTCCAACTACGAGATATCAAACCCTCCATCAGTGAGGTATCCAACCTTCCAGCTACGAGACAGCCAACGCTCCAGCAGCGAGATATCCGAGGTTCTAGATGTTAGATTTCCAGCTATATCACACTTAGATAACCAATGAATTGACTCATCGACTTTCAACGCTGTACCTGCGATATGTCTAAATCTCTGCCTGCTGTATAAATAAACTTGTCCTTTGAGATACGAGTATCTAACTCTCTAGTAGGTCTAGCCACTAGATAGCTAGCGGTCTGACTGTCAGAAATTTAACTCTTATGACCAAGCCCGAGTAACACGTCAAAATGCTGGGAGAGATTTCATTCGTCTGAGACTATGAAGTGAGTGAAGGTACGCACAAGAAGGTTCAGCGGATGGTCATCCAAAATGGTCGTCTTGGGATTAATAACAGAATTTAATATTTATTATCTGGCTGCCAATAACATAAGAAGAGTGAAGCCAACTGAGGTTGCAGCAGCAATCGGTTACTCCGAATCGCCAGTTTAATTTCGTATTTTAATCCTCTAAATGCAAAATTAGTGGTTACAATTTTAATTCATTGTTTTATTACTAACTTTCTAATGCGATTTGTTTTTTTTAACTTCGCTGAGCATGCAATTACAGCACAGAGTCAAATACGTTCTTGCTTCTCCCGAAGAAAGTGTCGTAGTTTCATAGTTCCGGCGGGAAGGACATCGTAAACAGCGCGCTACAAACTGGCCAATGACGTTGCCGTGTTTGCCCAAGGAAGACTTCACGATAAGACTGTTGATGCAGGGAGGGCCTAGTTTAAACATGTCTCAGATGCGCCCATCTGCTATCTCATGAGACACCGCGGGAAACACAAAAAAAGGCGAGCAAGTTAAAATTTTCCTTGTTGAATGCCAAACTGTAAAAAAGGGAAAAAATGTATTTATATTGGAAATATACCGCCGTATCACGAAAATAATTAATGAATTATTGAGACGTATTCCACACACTCCAAAACACAATCAAACATGTAATGTTTCTCGATACTACAAACGCTTGAATAAATGACAAATAACAAATAACAAATACAATGCAAATACTCAGCATCATTGTTGAAGGATTCACATCCGGTTATCGAAGATAAATATGAAAATTTGTAAATTACAGCTCTCAGACGCTTAGAGTGAAATTGTTAAGCTTTCATTAAAGAATTAGGGTATTTGTTCTTAGTAAAAAATTGAGAAGCCTTCTTTTTAAGACGTTGAGCAGCGTTCATGCCTTAAGGAAGAATTTTCAAACTTTTGTTTTTAATTGCACATCAAGTATTTTGTTTTGCATACTCGGGAAAGCTTGAGCCTTTATTTTTATATACAGCTGTATATGGAAACCCCCCGGATTTTGGTTCAAGCTCGAATGCATCAAGTTTAGACAAATGGCGCCCGCTCCGTCGTAGCAGCATTTCCGTTACTCAGCTGGAGGTGTCGAAGGAACCCTTCGCCCTCTTCGAAATTTTCAACACCAGGAACGAAAAAGTGTCTCCCAACAGGATATTGTTTTACGGTTTGAGTGCGGAGAACAATTTGCAGCCCAACTACATCCAACTCGCGTAAAAAACGGAAATAGGATCTGTTGTGATACTTTGTTCTTCCGTCGCCGAGACTGATGAATGCTCCTCGCTCGCTGTCGATGAGGTGATGACACCAAGTTCTAACGGACTCTTAATATTCACCAACGACGGAAACGTTCAGAAGTCAGAGAAGGTACCTCGGTAGAATTTCGGAGCACTATCGTTGACAGAATTTCGACGCACTGTTGTGTAGTTGAATGAATACGAGGTACGAGTTCGACTTATTAACTGGTTTTTAATATCGATTAAAATTTCGTACAACGAAAAAAAATTAAACTAAGTCTATTGTACATTTTCTGTGCATTGATTCCCGTAATTTACTTGTTGATGAAACACTGGATTAGAGCATCAATGTCGATACCAGTTTTATGATTATTGCTAGTTAGCTAAATTAAATAAAATCATTAGCAATCAAATGAGTCTATTAATTGGAGCTCCCAAGAGATATATATCTATATATATAAATCAATATATATATATATATATTTTTTTTAATAATTCTACATTTATTTAACAATAAAAAATAGATATTTAATAAATAATAATAATAAATGCATATTATTATACATTTATTTGGAAAAGAAATCTTCTATGAATATAAGAATATCAAGCCACATATACCAATATTTTCGGAAATAGCAGTTGTAGTACACACTTACCTGAACAGATATTAGTTAAACAACGTGATTAAAAATTACGTAGGTCAACTAGGAGCACAAAATAAATTTATCTGTGTCCGGTTTCTAAATGGATCCCTGAAGCTCAACTCTTAAACTAACTATACTATTTGGTACGAATATTACTCAAATTATGGGTGAGCAATACTTGTAAAATCAGAGTTTATTTCAGTTCTCGATTCCAATTCAAATATTAAGCCGGCAATCCAACCAGCCTGTCAATACTTAAAACGATTAAGAGAATGGTGGCGGTTCGGATGAACAATTCCCAAACATTAGCGCTCTTTCTCGTCATAACAGGCGTATCACTTAGTTGTCCATGGATAAGTGTGTCACTGTCCGGATGATTATACGACGAACATTTCTAAGTATAATTGCAATAATACCGACCAACTCTGTGGTGTGCCTCCACAACGCCTGATACATTTCAGGCCCAGCATGCAGATCTGGGTGAGCGAACAGTTAGGGGGCAGTACAGTCAAAACCTAAGAGGTTTAATGCGTTTTCACAGATGTAGTGAATATGGATCGCGAATCAACCACTGAAGCAGCACACAATCAACCACTGAATAAAAACTGTATTCTCATTATGCATATTTAAAAATGGAAAGCATAAAAGGAACCCAATATAATCATAATTTTTTTGCCCTCAGACGAGATGATTTCGATTAAGACGTCGTTATCAATGATTGCTATCTGAAACAATCAAAATAAATTATGTATTTTCATGCTGTTAAGAATGAAAAAACATAACACATTTTTCCAGGGATAATATCCAAGTTTTCTAATGGTACGGCCTACAAATAAAAATCCTAATCTAATACAAGGGATACAAAAAGCTTATTGTTTAAATGGGCAACGGCAGTGTGATCAGTATTGAGGTTCGGCCTATGTTTCGCTACATAAAAAATTTCTAAAGTCCTGATATCCGAGTGATACCTTGATGAAACCATTTCAAAATAGTCTAATGAGTATGAATGGCTGGACTGCTTGCAATGCCGTCTTGGAGGAGAATGAGGTAAAACTGTTAGAGAAAGGTTTGTTCTGAAGGAACGTCCTAAAGGCTGAAAAAATCTAATCTTGGACTCTTGAGTACTGCCAATGTAAGAACTCCGGCAAGTTCCACGAGTATGTATACTTATAAACGACATTGGATCGTGTCTCAGAAGACGGTCGGTCTTCGTCATTGAAAAAATTACGAATTTGATAGTCATCAATAAGAGAAAAAATAAAATCAAATTGAGGATAAAATTTGAATAGCAAGTTCCTGAAATACTTGATTACATAGGTGTCTTACCGATGAAAGGAGGCGAGCTATAAATTTTTCATTTTACCACTGTCCGAATAGTTTTTTCCATCGGAAAATACATACATACTTTGTAATAAAAATTAGTGTAATAATGAAAAATAACATGAATCAGCTCACTGATGAAATATACGACGCAGTTTTGACACACTTTTTTCTGTATGTCGTACTCTTTTCATAAAGCCCATGCTCAAATGTCTACTAAAAATGAACTCTATCACACGTTTTCCTGTTGTGCGAAAAAAATTACACATGAATATAACTTTACCAACATCCACACGCCTTCATGAGAAAGCTTAACTCTCTCGGACAACAGCTGTAACAGCTGTAATGAAAATGATTAGAATTTGAATAAAGACTATGAACACTTCAAATCTTCGGTAGCAAGAACTATCTGACGAAACGTAACCTGTAGTTTGGAGGTGTGTGTGTGTTACACATCTATATGACTTTAGTTATACACTCGATGAACACATTATTGAAACTTTCGGGTGCACTAAAATGAAATGTTCATTGAGAAGAGTACACTCGAATTTAACTTTGAACATGCTTCTCTCTTCTGATGAATTATCCTCGCTCCACAAAAAATGCACATTTACGAGAGCATTTTCCAGCAAAACAGCTATATACAGGGTGGACCACAACAAGTTCCCTTGTTTTCAAATACTAATAACTCCCTAACTAATGAACGTACAAACTTCTATATAGTTTCACTTTCACCACTATTCAATGTGCTTTAATCGGGTTAAACCATTTTGTATTAATAGGAATAGTTCACGAACAGATGAACGATAAGTGAGAGTCATTTTTTTGTCATTGCCCGAGGGTAATTCTGAAGACACAATCTATGTTTTTTGCTGTTGAGTAATTGGTATTTCTAATGAGTATTGTTTTATGCATCGAAAATTTTGCAACATTTTTTCTCACAGTAAGTTTGCTTACACTTCTCCCTTGAAAATGGTTTTGAAATAGTTGAACGACTCTTGTGACATTCTTGATATCGTTGAAAATTGTGACTCTGAATATGCGCTCTTTTTTTCTCAATTGCATTCTTAAGGGCTGATGGTGAAGAATTCAATTTCTGCATTCGTGAAGTGACACTAAAATAAGAACATTCGGAAATAGAAATGTCGTAGTCATGATACAGTGGTATTGCGATACTAAAAAATTGTAATTGTTCTCTTTAGTGCATTTAGAAATGCCCTCGCGCAATGGCGAAAAAACACTCTAACTTATCGTTCATCAACTATTCCATAAATAAAGAATAGTTTAACCTGATGTAAGTACATCGAATGGCAGTGAAAATGAAATTTCCTAAAAGATTCTACGGGTATTGGCTACGGAGTGATAAGTATTTGAAAATTGAAATTTTTTGGAGGCCCACCCTGTAGAGTGTACTGCATAATTAGTTCAGTCTTTGACACTCTCTTATTTTTAATCTTTACAGGATCGAAACAATTCTAGAGCTTTAATGCTTCAGTGAGAAAATTTCAAAATTAGGATCTTTGGATCTATCGAAATATTACTGAGTTTGCGTTATACTAGTACGATTTTTTCGTGAAATAACTAGCCTTCAGTGTGTAGTTTAATTCCTTAGAAAAAAGTGGTGAGCAACTATTAAAAAAATTCGCATGATTTCAAAACCTTTAAGATTAAACTTAGTTTGTTTGCACTATTCAGAAAACGACTGTTCGAATATTCTTGATTGAAGCTATCTAAGCTGACTTAAGCTTAAAGAGCTGGTTTATCAGGCATAACTACAACATGAGACAGCGTTCTTGCTTATCTACTGAGGTGTTTTAAATTTGGGTAAATCTGAATGTTTCATAACGCATCTGTAAATTATTTACCAGTCAGTGATCACTGGAACCATACAGTTGTAAAGTATCAGTGTATTGTATGACAGACTACTGCGCATGAACTGTATGACTGTAAAAAATTATAGAGTACGAGTATGTCATACTCGTATATTTACCATTCCCTGCCAAGTGGAGCACAAACGAAGACTCAGCTATGCTTCTTTGTTTTTGTTTATTTAAATTTATTTTATTTCAAAATTATCGTCAGTCATCACTGCAATGAGTTGGGAAATTTTTACTACCCAAACGACGAGCTTCATATTACGCCCCATCAGCTACTGGTAGTCCAACTGCGGACAACTTAGTTAGGGATGGCGCGCGATTTGAGTTTCAACAGTAACATCGTCAAGTCGGCAAGGCACTCCCTCGACTAGAATATACTGGAATTATCATCATACTATCGGACTAAGTAGTTAGCTTTAGCTGGCAGTTCTAATGAAACCAACATTGCGCTGATAATTTTGTATTAGCTCACAGCAAATAAGGTTATTTTCGCTTGCAGAGAGACAAATTAACTGCAGCCGGTCAAGTTTAATTTACTAGCCTTAAAGAGCTGAGCTAAGATGTTCGATGGAATGAAATTAATGAAAAAAGGAATTGTCAAGATAGCAGGGATTGAAGTCTAGCAGAGGGTGGCAACAGGATGGCCCTCACGTAGAGGTTGGTTGTTGGAGTTACAAATATCACAATGATTTGAAACGTTGTTAAAACGATTAAAACAGACCTAATTTGCTGAATTTCGATGGTACCTTCGCCTAGTTATACATGCATATACTGTATACGATAATACAATTATACAAGTAATACAAGTATGCATACCCACGTTTTAGTGTCAAATTACAATTTGGAACTGCACTTCGCTAAAGTCTCGTAAAGTTCGTAGTGTTCCGACTTGGTATTGAACACTTATATCGTTTTGGAAATGCAGGCTCTCTGGTCACGGATACGAGCAGCGCGGATGGAGCGTCAGCTTACAGGAAGGACTTGGTACGACTCCTGGGAACGTGCCCGCGCTCTCACGGACAATCTGACGCCGGCGCTGTAACCTGGTCCTCGCCCGCACCTCCGTCGGGGGTGTCCGGCGCTCGTGGACGTTACGGAACTGTCATTCGCTTGTGAAATCCCAGGAACTTTAATGGATAACTGAAACGGTTGGAAAGCTCTGAAAAGGAATTCAACTGAGATGAACGGAAAGTGTTCATTCATAGGACGTGAGTCGAGACTCACGGTGCGTTGGCCGAGCTGAAAAGTCCTACGAATAACATGCTCACGCTATTACACATAAAAAATCGGACTCACGCATACCAATCCGATATATAATAGATCAAAGATGACTATCAGTATTAATGTCCGAAACCGGTTCTAGCATTTTTTATCTAGGCTGAAACGTTTAGAAGTCGCAAAGTAAAATGTGATCATTGTAGGTAGTAAGTTAGTTTCAGCATTAAATGTTACGTGGCACAAACGGTATCTGGTTTATTTCTTACATACCTACGTTTTCATGTTACTAAGCTTATGTCCTTGCAAGTGTAGGTACATAAATTTTCTGGCAAAAATAGACTAGTGCACGCCAGTGCAATTTACATTATTTAAACAAAATAAGTAGCCTGAACGCATATAGGTTAAAATTTAAAAGAAGAGTACGAAATGAGACGCGATAGCTCGGCTAGAAGTTTTAAACGAAAATCATCAGTTCATTAACGGAGGATCACGCAGTTTAACTAAGGGA